>BLKM01002586.1:1435712-1462868 GCA_013340265.1 Coptotermes formosanus
GGCGTGAACTTTCTGCGGTCCCGGCTTGCACTGCAAGCCGGGACCGCAGAGAGTTCACGCCTCCAAAAACAACGCAGTATACAGTCAACAGCGCATCTCACTCAGCTATAAAGTGCAGCCTTAGTGTAACGATAACAAAAAGTTGTCCCTGAAGATGACTCAGCAGGGTCGAAACACGTAGGAGTGTGTTACAATTGATGATAAAACTCTCTTTGCGCATTTGTTGGTGATTAGTGATTTTACGACACTTATAGTGCATTATTCACTACTTAACCCACCATTCGAATGTATGTAGACGAAGTATAAAGAAAATAATTGTATACGTGTCATTGCTCTGCACAGCAGGCGTTCCTATGAGAATCTGATATTTGCTGAATTTGTCTTCCTAGTGCACAAAGATCACCCTATCTTATGGTTGTCATTGAATCGGCAAATGAAAATTATTACTTATTTATTGAAAATTTCCGTTTTTCACATCTTGGTTTATACCGTGCATCACTGTCATTGAGTCACTGCCTAAACGTTTCCAACAGTAATGCACCATTTAATGGTTTTAATAATGTTTTACAAAGTTATTCCATTTTCCGACATGTTTCGATGTTGGCCACCAGCATCATGAGGGAAAGTTCACTGACGGTTCTAAGCTGGAATAACTCTGCTATAAAGCCCTGTACCCGTAGTAGAATCCACTTCACAGTAGCCATCAACGTACAGCTTGGTAAGCACCGGGTGTCTGATGGTGTTACAATTTTTGAGCAGCGTAAAAACACAGTAATGTTAGTTGGATGTTATCCGGGATGTCCACATTCCGGAAGTAGCATTTTTATTCTCGATGTGTGTGAAGGAGCAGATCCTGGTGGCCGCGCAGTATAAGGCGTAGGTCTACAGCCGCACGCATGCTGTGATTGCGGGTTTGAATCTCGCCGGGAACATGGAAGCCTGTCCGTTGTGAATATTGTGTGTTGTCAGGTAGATGTCTCCGCAACGGGCCCATCCCTTGTCCAGGGCAGTCCTACCGATTGTGTGTCATTGAGTGTGATCAGGTGCAACAGTAACCGTTAGCACCTACAAGGAGTAGTTAAAAGAGGTCGCACTAAGAAATCAAGAAGTGTGTGAAGGAAACACTGTCATTCAGTCTGCTTGTATTAGGCGTTGCGTCTTTTACACCTATATGGAGGACTCTTGTAAGCAGGTCGTTTAGTCTTTGAAGCATACTGTCCATGAAAATCACATTTAAAAATAATAGTCTTTGAAAACACATTGCTTATCCTTGGCTAAATATTCTAGGTTTACAGCTTTTACTAAAAAGTACGTGTTTATTCTGAGAAACTTAGGAAACTTATATTAAGCATATTCCGTGTGTAACATGCAGTGCCTTTGAATGTGATAAGTGTACTTACCATCGTGATTTAATCCCCTAAAGTCGGAATTAGATCTGAATGGTATAAAAACATGCAAGTTTTACCAGGAAAGTTAAAGAAGAAACTGTGTCTCCATTAAAAAGACCACTTGTTAAAGCAGGTGCGCACACAGAATTTTTCCTTGGGGGGTTGACCCTGAGGTTATATGTAATTAATATTTGATTTTAAAAACTACGTTATAAAAGTCATGTTGTAAGTACAACATAACACTACCTGAAACTGCTTTTGTATACATACAAATACCAGTGAGTGTTCCATGACTAAATAATAGTTTTGCATCTTCTTATTTTTTTAATTTCATTAATTTATTTTTCAAAATTCTAATGTAGTAGTCATCAGCCCATTTCAGTGGCTGAATTCGGCTGAAGGGGAAATCACGTAAAATTTTTTGATATTATAATATCTACAAAATCTGTTTTTTAAATTTCAGTTTTGAAGGGTTTGGGGGGGCCGCAGCCCGGCAGCCCCCCACGTATGTGCGCCCTTATGTTAAAGCCGATACCAGTGGCTGCGCGGTCTAAGTCATGGATCTGCGGCCATTCGCTTGTTGGGATTGTGGGTTCGAATCCTGCCGGGGCATGGCTGTCTGTCTCTTGTGAGTGTTGTGTTTTGTTAGGTGGAGGTCCCTGTGACGGGCTGATTACTTATCCAGGGGAGTCTTACGGAGTGTGATGTGTCTAACCGAGTGTGATCGCGAAGCCTCGACAGTGGGGAGGCCTAGGCCCACTAGGGTCTCGGGCGATTGAAAAAATAACTTGTTAAATACATTTAATTACATAAACTCTTCTAATCTTCAGACACACATGAAGCTCACGCATGCGTCTTGAGTGAAAAATGGGGAATATTTGAATGTGAAGGCTAGTTGCCCGTAAACAAGACTTCCACTGTTCTTGAAAGGTTTAGAGTGATTTTAAAACCGATATTAAGAACTCAACCCTAATATTTGCTATACTAACGCTCTGAGATTTCCTGTCGTCTGACCAACAGGATGACACTAATTTTAAAACTGGTAATTCTATACTTTCTTTCCTTTTTGAACAAAGAATTTGCACACCTGTTGCCCTCGGTGTTGTGAATGCCAAAGCAATCAAGTCTCGAAAATAAAGCAGACACATCTGATTACAATAATGTTATCTCTTTCTGTTTCCTGTTACATGTTTTTAAAACATGTAGCTCAATTCCACTCTTTTCGGAATGTCAACAAACCGACGAGTTCTTCCCTTTATTGCGCCACCATCCCTATCTTTGTCAATAAACCAACCCAGAAATACAGGGAATTCTGAGTGACAAAAATACATTCAAAGGGAAATCAGGAGCAAAATGTTAAGGAAAATATTGTGAAATGTGTAATGCTGTTATTGACACACTCTCGCGTATATCCTTTTTTTTATTTTTATCGTAATGATGATGATCATGATGATAATGATACCTGGGGGGTCAAAACGCTGTTCATCAAGTTCCGATCCTGGTCTTTTTTGTTGTAACACTCCGTAGTTTTGTACGCACACGTATATACTTGTATATATATATGTGTGTGTGTGTGTGTGTGTATATATATATGTGTATATATATATATATATATATAGTCGAACCCGTTTATAACGACATCGGTTTATACGACACCGCCTACAGCGTCAGATATTCTGTGGTACCAATTAATCCCTCACTGTTGACTATAACATTATACTACGCGGTTATAACAACACTCGTTTATAACGACAGAAAGTATTCAGTCCCTTTCATGACGTTATAACCGAGTTCGACTCTGTATGCTGCCTTCGCCTGCTGGGTCTCTTTGACATTGAAGAAGGGATGCAATACGTTACTGCGAAACGTCAGTGTACACGCGTTACTTTATTCGGTGGCTCACCTCTATGTAAAACCCAAAGTCATAAAATTGCTACACTATTGACAGATTAATACTGTGGCAAAAGTTCTAATCCGTTAATTAGATATATGAAGTATTAGAAAAAAACAACTTCTTCTTTCTTGATAATTTCCATTTTCCGAAAGACAACCACTTTTGTCGGATGGTTCCCAGGCTTCGCCTTCATGTCCTCCTGAGAAGTGCACTGTGTGGATGGATACGATTATGGGCCATTGATGGAATGATTCTGAGCCGGCAAAACCGAATTTCTTGAAGAAACGCCTGCCACTGTGCCTGTTTTTCCACCACAAATATCACACGGACTTTTCCGATATTGAACCCGCATTCCCATGCGAAGGGGCAGGCGACGAATCATTCGGGAAATTTCACAGCCTCAAGCATACATTTCATCTAAATTTTCTGTAAAAATCAGATCCCACATCCCGATAAACATAGTAAGCCCCCTTTCACTGTTTATACTCATATTTGTATTAAGAATTTGCACTGGTTAGTAATATTAAACCAATATTTAGTGGGAGAAACTTGCAGACATGTTCAATGAATATATCTGAAAGTTGTTCTGATAGTTTCGTTGTTATCTACTAGTGTAAACACTGACTCTCCATTACAAAGACCGACACGTTTTTGTTGTTTACAAGGATATAATCTTTAATTTATTTTGAGACCCATACGTAACACACAAATAGATTTTCTGGACAAAACTCTGTTATTTTGGGTGATAAGTAAAATGGCGCATCTAGTAACCAATGAGTTTTAGAGGACTGACTGCTGGAATTAACACTTTTAACGCACAATAAGCTGCAGACAGCAACAGCTTTCGCGGCAGTAGAGCCCCTAACTTGGCGTCAGATGTTAATTCTTTATTTTAAAGTGAAGTGTTTATGGCACTGCAGAAAAAAAAAAGCTGATATTTACAACTTACAGACGGTAGAGCAGTCTGTACTGGAAGCCGATAAACTTTTTAAACCCTCTCTTCTTTTGACCATAACAGCAGCACTGACACAAACAGATGGCATGCGCGCTAAGAGCCGAGCCTTGTAATCCACATGAACACCCATGGATTTAAGCAGACGATCACTTATCTCGAAATGCTGCAGCGTCTCTGATCCCCCTCCTCTCAACGGCAGTTTCGCCACAAAAATTACAGTTTGCTCTTGGAATGCATGGAGAATTTGCTTTGTCGCGCTTTGGCCACTAGCCCAGAGCGTCCGTCGATGCCTCAGAAAGGCTTTAATTGGTCTCACAGTAGAATGGACTTGATTAAGTTGCTATAAGGGTTATACAGTATGGTTTCCCTTCTTTCTCGCAATTCTCTGTAATCCGTAGGGGATGGATGATCAAGCCAGCATAGCTGATGTCATAGTACTTCATACAGGCTTCACTTAATTACAATGGAAATCTCATACAAGACCCGCGAGGCTAACTTAGCGTTCCTAGAGGCAGAGGTGCCTGTGGGGTAGCTGTGTGGAATATGATTCGCTAATGGCCGTGTGTCCTGTGTTTCCACATTGCTGCCAAGTTACGTAGAATAGCTAAAAAAAGAAGCGGTCATTGATTGAAATTAATGAATCTAGAGTCACAGAACGCAAAAGAATTTTCAGTTTATAATGGGTCAGTAGTAACATCTGACAGACTGAGGATCTGAAAGCAGAAACTAGTGGGACTGTGGAAAGGGCTACTTGAGAATTTCTCGATGCAATTATGAAAAAATTATGTTCTCTTCTGCCAGTGATACTAGATATACAGAGATTAAACATTTAGTGATTTTACATGAATAATATGCCACGTAATTTGTTGGTGTTTTTATATCAGAAACAAACTGCAAGCTCACCTATGTAAGTAAATATTAACACTAAAAGTACTGCGTCAAAATTTTAAGTTGGACAAAGGTCTTGTAACTGCCATACAATTAGTTGTCAATTGGAGCCTGTCTCTGGAATTTTGCAGCATATGGTAGTGAAACGTTTGCTGACGTTCGAAGGGATTTTTGTCTCCATCTTCAGAGCTGAAATGAAAAGGGAGATGAAATTCGTAGGTTATGTTTTTACACAATATGCCGCAGGTTTATGACCTAAAGTGGGCCCAGAATATAGGAATGTTTGCCTCATTTCTCCTTCACTTCTCCTATTGGCCAGCATCGGAATGTCATCAGTTCTTCCCCTCCCTTGAGCTGTAGCGTTCTTAGGCTTGTTCGAAAAGCAATTGCAAACGAGTAGTCACTTCGTCATGTCTATCCGTCCGTCCGTCCGTCCGTCCGCCCCTTTTTCGGTCCTCACTGAAAAGCTCAGTTTCCACTGGATATATTTTCCAGTTTTTATATTGGATATTCTTATCAAAATTTGCCGTTTTGTTCCACTTTTGGTTAAATTGGAGTAAATTTAACAGACACTATACGAGTACACGCATACCTAGGTAGACGTGTGGCAAAGCGTGGCAATGTACTCGTACATAGTGCACAGCGAGAGAGGCCTTGGAAACAGTTGACGATCTAGTCCTAACTTCCTGTAACGTATCATGTCAACGTAAAAAGAAGAAAATCCTACTTGCATGGTTTGTTTCTTTATTTTAATGTAACATTCTGTTAAAACAACATTATATTTTAAGTGTGCTGTAATTAGGCTTACGTGTTTGTCATATGGTGTAATTCCCTGTGCGTTTCCTAGTACCATCGAGGTGACTAGTGAAATTACACACACACACACGCACACACACACACACACACACACACGCACACACGCACACACGCACACACCACAGTCGAACAACAGCATTACAGCGGAGTGTGATAAATTGAAGTGCTGTTTTTAAGAACCGAGGAAGCACGTTTTATTTTGTAATATGTGGAAAGGTACATTTAAAATACTCGTTTTTTCAGTGTTTTTTAAAATTATTCACGAACTGAAAATCTAGCGACAACAACGAAGCGGAAGCACAGAGAATGTCCGTAATGCTACCCCTTAACTGAAGTACGAGTGGGTAATGCGTGGGAACGTCCTAAAAATCTGATGTTTTGTTCATTCCTTGCGATGCCTTTAAAATGTTTCACTTGGGTCGCAAGATATATTTGGATAGTCTGTAATAATTTCAGCCGTGCAAATATAAGTACAATGTTCTACCGAAACGTCAGAGTCACAGCTCACTGCCACACGGCTGAACAACCAAAACCAGGATCAACACGAAGAAGAAAATATTCGCTATAGCAGAGGCGCTGGGCAGAGGCGCCACTAAGTTTCAGAGAGTATAGTTACGAAGATGGTGGGCTGTGAATTTCTCCTTCATCAATCATCCTTTACTCATCATCGGCTAACCACGCCTGTGGTTTTTGTAACGACGTGGTCAACAATATGATGAAGAAAAGGAAAAGCTTAAAATTTAATGTTTAAACGTGACAAGAGAGAGATAAGAAAGACATAGGACACGGAAGCGTACATGAAAAACCCAGACGATGATATCACGCAGAATGAAACCAAGAAAAGCGCATAAATATCTGCTGCATTTTGACGCCGCGTATTTGGTACGGAGGTACTAAGAATTAGGAAGAATCTGCTAGCTCAACTTTCACTGCAAAATATATTTTTTACACAATTCGGCATTGAGAATAGACGCAGCAGGTTTCTCCGAAACTTTCATGCGTTGGTGTCAAACTGCAGATAGTCACGCCCCGCAAGACATTGATCTCTGTGTTCACTTAAATGTTACACAGTCTGAGAAGGTTTGTTGTGTGCAGTGAGAATACGGCTGCCTCTGTTTTCACGGTTGTGTGGAAATTCAAGAATTCGGAGGAAGTAAGCTTCTTCGAAACACTGGCCTATATATATATATATAAATTTACATGGCCTCATAATTCAGAAGTCTTCTTTATCACCCGTTGAAGAACTTCAAGTCTCATAAATTCCTTCTGCTGAATGAAGTATCTCGCAAGGAAGACGGGCGGGGCCGCCCCCCGGAATTATAGCTCTCAATCTCGCCTGTAGATTGAAATGAGTGGTCAGCTTCCCGTCCTGACGTCTTTGTGCTATAGGAAAGAACATTAACTGTGTGGAAATATATTGCTTATCTTATTTTATGATGTTTATTGAAGTGTATTAGATCACGCGTATTATCGTCTGCTGTCGTTTATCACCTACTGCATTCTACTCAATTTAAATTGACGTTCTACGGTGCCAGTTGAACCCGAATATACTTTCCTGTATTCTAATTTTTAAAGTGGATCCCCCCCCCCCCCGCGCAAAGAATTTTGATTTTCTTTTCTTTTGGATCTTCGATACACTAATCAATTTCATAAACTTTTTCAAGTAAATTTTATCCATTATGCCGTCCTGAGGTACGGATCGACTGTCTCTCGGTGTTTTTGCTACAAGCATCTGTTAAATAATAATAATAATAATAATAATAAGTTGTATATTTTACCTCGGTATGTGACCGTTAATACCACACTCTACTAAAGGTTAATAGGGTGAAGAGATGGCAAGAATGCCTCGGACATCAAATAAATATTTATTAACAAGTTGGCTTCAGGGTTGGCTGATCCAGCTTTTGATTTTATTCAAAGTTGCCTGCTTATAAGAATAAAAGTAATAGACGGGTTTTTTCCCACTTTGATCGAAAGGAAAATCTATTCAAATACAAAAGTGACTATCGGAAACTTCCTGGGAAGCTTATAGCAGCCAGAATTTGTAATAAATTTAATAAAATCCAATAAAATAAAACATACCATAACTTGCCAACTTGTTACAGATGTCCCAGACAATCCATTGGCTAGGACGTTGAGTGGAATTCTGGGTAGGCCTGGGCGCTAAGGAGACGAGAAAAGTCGCTGTGCCCGTTGGGGATCGAAGTCCTGCGTCTAACCCGTAGCCTAACTATTATATCGAGTAAACTATCCGAGCTTAGAAAATTCCTTTACAAGCAACCAAATGGTATTCCCTATAAATTTTCCATGTACATTTGATTATTTTTTCTAAAGTTAATATCTAGAGATCTGTAGAGAAGGAACTAATGAATCAGCACGTCTTGCTGTCTTCTCATAGGACCTTAGCTGAAATGATGTACGTCGGTGAGAAGTCCCGTAGACACTAATTGAACGTCTCTTGCGGGAACACTAGAACCTCGCACGTGTGGGTCGTTTAGAGCGGACATGGGCTGAACTCGGGTCTCGACCTGTCACCAACCCACCTACTACAGTAATAGCTGACGGAGTTGCACCCGGGTATAGCACCTCAGACCGCTGTTTCTTCTTGTCTCTATCAAGTTCTTTGTCCCAGTGATGCTCGTCCTCATTTTAGCGTCGATTCACTTAACCTAGACCACATCATTTTGAGGCATGCTTTCGCACGGTGCATTGCTGCTGCGTATTACGTGTCTCTGAAAAGAAGTATTTTGGAACTACTGTCGAAACACGGTTATAACGACATCGATTTTACGACACCTCGCTTATAGAGCCAGATATTCTGTGGTACTAATTAATCCGTCACTTTTAACCATAAAATTACACTCCTCGGCTATAACGACACTCGTTTATAGCGACACAAAGTATTCAGTCCCTCTCTTGACGTTATAACCGAGTTCGACTGTACTTTATCGAGTAATTTGGCTCAGAAAGTGACTCTTCTTTCTTGTATTCGAGCAGTACCCGTTTTATACCTCGGCCGGGACGCAAACTAACCTGGGTGTAAAGTTTTTCTTGATTTTAGTCAACAAGAAGCTGTCTTGCACCTTTTTTTCCAAAATATCCGTAAATCATTCGACGTTAATGTTCTATAAGGCTAATTTGAGTTAATGAGGGCGTTGTTAAAAATGACAGTAACACGCAGACAAGCTGATCTCGGTTGCCTCGTGGTCTAAGGCATGAGTCTGCGGCCGCTGGTCTGCTGGGATTGCGGGTTCATATCCCGCCGGAGGCATAGATGTCTCTTGCAAATGTTGTGTGCTCTCAGGTAGAGGTTTCTGCCCCGGGCCGATCACTTGTCCAGAGGAGTTCTACCGAATGTGGCCTATCTAACTGTGTGTGATCTCGAAACCTCAACTGTGAGGAAGCCTAGACCCTCCAGGACTGTCGAGCCATGAAAAAGAGAAGACACGCAAACAGAGTGAAAAACCAAATTCTTTGTTTGATTCGGGTTTTGCGGTTGAGTGCACAACTTTGCACTCCTTCAGTTCACACTGGCGAAGTTCGTACTGAATTGTTTGCCTGAAGACCAAATATTGTGACTGAATTTTCTTTGTTTCCCTCATTATGCAGGAAATTTCGGGATAGGAGCTTAATTTTCTACAGGGAAGGCTCATCCCCAGTCCTTTCAGGTAAAAAAAATGAAATCATTCTCCTTTAATAAATGCCTCAACTGAGAGTGCGTCATGCAATAACGCCGATATCCATCCATCTGATATTCGTCTGCGATGCTGTCAATTTGATCATCACTAAAGTTAATTAAGGACAATGTCTCAGAGAGAATATTACAGAAAAAAAAAGTTAAAGAAAGGTCCCAGGGTTGCAAGTAATAGCTTAGGCTGTATAGAAGTTAAGTAAGGCAGATTCCAACTGCTGCGCGTTATATCAAGACAGACTATATTAAGAGAAACGAATAAAGAAATAGTTTTAAAATTTATCAAACAACAAGCATAAAATAAATAAATCAATAAATACATCAATCGAACACAACACATGTTTTGATATGAAACCAAGAACTACATGTTTCGACTCTTCAGCAAGACGTCATCAGGCTGCCATAAAGACAAAACTTGTGGCTGTTTGCTTTAGTTCAAAATGTAAGTTGTGTTTTGTGGATATATTTCTTGGTTTATTACTTGCTAACACAAAGGACTGAGTCACGTGAAAATAACCCTCTGGCGTTATGTGCTGCGTAACGTTCTTTTTAATTACGCAGTGTAAAGAAACTTGAAGATTTCGGTTACAGCCGTGTGCGTATATTAAAATGCCCGTAACCTTTGATAATCACGGCATATGTTAATGTAGCACTTTTTACTCAAAGTGACCCGACAGTAACATCCCGACGTTTGGCACGATTTATGCAAAACACACTCTGTATACTGGCATAAGCGCGCCCGCCCTGAAGTTAGTGTACCTAGAGGGTCTAAATTGCAGGCCGTGGTAACATTCCAGGGACTAAAGTAACTGATCCATCCCAGTGGCCACGCGGTCTAAGGCGTGGGTCTGCGGCCGTTCGTTTGCTGGGAGTGTGGGTTCGAATCCCACCGGGGGCATATACGCCTGTCTCTTGTGAGTGTTGTGTGTTGTCAGGTAGGTGTCTCTGCTTTGGGCTGATCACTCGTCCGGAGGAGTCCTACCGACTGTGTGTGTGTGTGTGTATGTGTGCGTGCGCGCGCGCGTGTGTGTGTGTGTGTCTGAATGCAATTGCGAAGCCTCGACAGTAACGAAGCCTAAGCCGACAACGGCTGTCGAGCCATTGGAAGAAGAAGAAGAAGAAGAAGAAGAAGAAGAAGAAGAAGAAGAAGAAGAAGAAGAAGAAGAAGAAGAAGAAGAAGAAGAAGAAGAAGAAGAAGAATTGAATTTGCTGAGTTTAGTGTCTCGATCACGCGGAGGGTACACGTTGCAGGTTACGAACACAAATATAAAGACAAGAATTTAATGTGGGCGCTTACAGAGACTTTTCATGTTAAGAGATTTTTGGTTCACACAGCGGTGTCGATGAAGACCCAAGTCTTCTGGGATGAGACGTCTTATCAATCAGTGACATTCACCTACTCTCCGAAAAAGCTTCCTGCTTCTATTTTCAGGGTCTAGGCTTATACCACTTTTTCTCTACAAATGGGGACAGCAGGTTGCTTCAAAGCGTCCCTAAGTACTTAGCAATCGGCCCGGAGTCTTATCCCAGAAGACTTGACTATCTCTCTTTAAGAATATTGGTTCTTGTAGAAGCCGCCTTTTGGAACGTGTCCTATGAATAGATATAAACCGAATCACACATAAAGTACTGGAATTATAAACCTAGAGGAAGAGGGAAATTTAAATGCCCCTATCACATGAGTTACTCAACTTCCTGTGTAGATATTATCTCTCTCGCTAATGGAACCAGTTCTTTAGTTGGCTCCCCACCTTTTCACCTGAAACCCGAAACAGATACGGTTTCCGAAACTTTGTGCTCTGCTCAGAATACTAGATGATGAAAAAGTTTTTACCGCCCGTAATACTGCGTCATATAAACTGCTGCAATAGAAATAGACAGAAAGAAGGAGGGAAAACCCAAGGAAAGCTGGATCCACTTAAATCTATAGGTCAAATAAGCTAGACTGCTTAAGTTGTGATGGCAGTGCTGATGATTAAGTGTACCGAAAAGGAGCCATAGTGCCGTCACTAAAGGCAGTAGTCACCCGAAGTTAACCCGTCAAAGAAAACTGATTAATTAACGAAAGGAACAAACATACCTGCCAGATGCATAGAAGCTAATTTCTGGAGCAATAATTTACAGCTCATCAGTATCCGTCTGCTTATTACTGTAAACTGCTAATTAACAATTCAGAATTCAGTGGTTACTAATGTACCGCCACGTTTAACGTGCTTACACTGTGCAGTGTCCCCATAAATTGTATTTGTGTGTTTCTTTTAATTCTCATAACAAAAAGTTAATTTTTCCTTATACAGGATTTACTGTTAAGAGTTATCAAGTGTAGAATGTGTTTGCTCTGAGATAGAAACAATACTTTTATATACCGTCTTATTCAGGTAAGTGTTAGTCCGTATGTAGTGAAGGATCCCAGTGACCGCGCGGTCTAAGACGCGGGTCTGGGCCCGCTTGCCTATTGGGATTGCAGGTTCGAAACCCGCCGTGTCATGGATATCTGTCTCTTGTGATTGTTGTGTGTTGTCAGGTAGAGACCACCGGCTGATCACTCGTGCAGAGGAGTCCTACCAAGTGTGATGTGTCTAAATGAGTGTGATAGTGAAGCCTCGACAGTGAGGAGGCCCTGGCTCTCCAGGGACTGTACAGCCATAAAAAAGTATCCGAGGAATCATTACCACTAAATTACGGGACTCATCGAGATTATTTTAATATTGTACATAGTGTGCATTGTCCTGTAGTTATTCGCTAGTGTAGAAAAACCAACTAATGCCCTTTTTCACTAATTTCCACTTATTCCTCACTCCCTACTATATGTTCCGACACCTCATGGTGCCATCTTCAGGGAGTTAAACTAAATTGACTTTTTCACTAATTTCCAATTATTCCTTACTTCCTCCGACATGTTTCGGCACCCCATGGTGCCGTCTTTAGGGACTGTTTTAACGTATGGTTGCTTATGTGGACTTTGCGCCAGTGACCCCTGATGATGGCGACTTGATCGTCGAAACTCACGAAGGGACTTATGTAAAATATTAATATCATCTCTAATTGCGCATTAGTTGGTGCGTATCAATTCATATGTTTATATGGGTTCTGACGCCCTTTTTTTTTGGTGGTTTGGTACCAAGCTTCGGAGGAGCTTCTGCTTGTTTCTTCAAGGTAGAAGACTGAGCCCTGAAGACAGTGACAGTAGGTTACTCCTAAGGGGTGTCACCCCCATACAAAGTACACGATGTCGCATTCTGTAAGACTGTGAGAAATAATTCGTAGATTGTCTTCTTTTCTTTGTTAGCTTGTGTGATAAATCGTTTAAGAGTGTTAAGAAATTCCGCGTATCAGGGCACTCCGCTACGGGGGGGGGAGGGGGGGGAGCTTTGAAATGAAATTATAAGAAGAAGCTATCCCGGAGTAGTATGTTATTATTGAACTAGGGGACAATATCCTTTTGACCTTCAAAATGTTGAATATCTTGATATGCAAAAAAATAATTCTGTCTTATTTGTGTGCCTATAAAATTCAGACTCCTATTTTAAAAGCGAATGTAAGTTACGGCGGTCTGAAAGAAGGTACAATGAAAATTGCGAGATTGTGGCTTTTGAGAGCTGGAGGTTGTAACTTGTTTTTGGTTAAATATTTCCACTTTTCAAGAGATAGTAAAGCTTTCATCGTCAGAATGAGTGATTTATGATTGTGCGCACTTGGAGTACAGAAAAAAGACACGAAGAGTAACAGGAAGGCCTGCCGTATGGACAGTAAGTAGTATTTTTCGGAATATCTTCCTCACGACCCTCTTCGGTAACTGGTCTTGACGAGGCAGATTTTGAAGTTTGTGTTCCTGCAGCGAGAGTACTTTGCTTTGTGAGTTACATAGCGACGCTATCGGTATAGCAGACTGTAGGTATAGCGTCGCGTGATGGGGAATTAATTAATAAGGGATTGAATACGCTTTGGAAGGAAGGGGTCGTGGCTTAATGCATGCACGATGCCGGAAAGTCGTCTGTAGAGACACTGAGAAAAACAGCGACGAATCTGAGTCAGCTCTCGGTGTGCACAGCCGGAACCTGAACCACGCATCTCTGGACACAATTCATACAGCTCACTTGTGCACCAACTGCTGGAGCCCCATTACAGCTTTCCCATTACTTAATTTACATCCTGCTTGATAGACTCACCATGTTAGGTCATCACTTACTTTACATTGTGCTTGGTGCTATCACCATGTTAGGTCATCAGTTACTTTACATTGTGTTTGGTGCTATCACCATGTTAGGTCATCACTTTTTTTACCTTGTGCTTGGTGCTGTCACCATGTTACATCATCACTTTCTTTACATTGTGCTTGGTGCTATCACCATGTTAGATCGTCACTTTCTTTACATTGTGCTTGGTGCTATCACCATGTTAGATCGTCACTTTCTTTACATTGTGCTTGGTGCTATCACCATGTTAGATCATCACTTTCTTTACATTGTGCTTGGTGCTATCACCATGTTAGATCATCACTTTCTTTACATTGTGCTTGGTGCTATCACCATGTTAGATCGTCACTTTCTTTACATTGTGCTTGGTGCTATCACCATATTAGATCATCACTTACTTTACATTGTGTTTGGTGCTATCACCATGTTAGGTCTTCACTTACTTTACATTGTGCTTTGTGCTATCACCATGTTAAGTCACCACTTACTTTACATTCTGCTTGGTGCTATCACCATGTTGTCATCACTTACTTTACATTGTGCTTGGTGCTATCACCATGTTAAGTCGTCACTTACTTTACATTGTGTTTGGTGCTATCACCATGTTAGGTCATCACTTACTTTACATTGTGCTTGGTGCTGTCACCATGTTGTCATCACTTACTTTACATTGTGCTTGGTGCAGTCACCATGTTGTCATCACTTACTTTACATTGTGCTTGGTGCTGTCACCATGTTGTCATCACTTACTTTACATTGTGCTTGGTGCAGTCACCATGTGTTGTCATCGCTTATTTTACATCCTGCTCTGTGCTGTAACTCTCTTACCATTTTACTTACACTACACCCTTCTTGGTGCTATCAGCTATTGTTCATTACTCACACTCGGACCGCTCAATTCGTTGCTCGCGGAGAAGTTTTTAATGAGGCGATATCTTTCAAGTCTTTCCCTGACAGGCGTTATAGAAGGCCGAAATAATTTAAAACCTTGTGCTGTCTCGCTCTCTTTATGGATATATAAACTTCAATTTTGTACATCTCTGCTAAAAATAACGACATCCTACCCTACGTTGTCGATTGAATTTTTCATAAAACTTTGTCCTCATTATAAGCAAGTTTTTGCACCAGGTGTGTAGAAAAATACACAGGTAAAATTATGTAGATAATTATATGTACTCTTACTCATTCTTTGTTTTTTATATTGAATTTCGTATTGCCTGAATCCAGACAAAATTTTGCTGAACTTCCCCATCCCACATAAAAGGTTTAGCAGGCATGACTTCCACAGCAGTATAAATTTTTCAGCAGGGTTTATCATTTGTCTACAGGGTGACGGTGTAATAGTTAGGTACTGTAAAAGGCTTCAGCTTTATAGTCCGTGAAGGTTGGAGATATTCATAATTGATGTTTTAAACTGAATCCTGTAATTGCTTGATTTTTTAAAAGCGAGAGAGGAAAATTCAGGGTTGAACTTTATGTGGTGTTTAAAACACATTACAGCGTTATTTTCATTATCAGTTTTTCGTGTGTATCTTTCTGTCTGTCACTGCCCTCGGTCTTCAAAAGCAAAGGAAAATAGGGTATTCTACCGATTCGAGCAATGTTATCAGACAAGAGAATATTATTGTAGCCAGAAGAGAGAATTCCGATAGAGTTTACACAGCAGAAGCCGCGTCGGACAGCAAATGCTACACTTCATCTTCTTTCCTTCTAAAGACATCAATCTATAAAAAAAGAGCGAAATTCTTCGATACGTATAAGAAATTGTATCAGGTCTCTTTCAATAGATGTTGTTGATATGGTTTTATCCCTTTCTTTTTTAGCCAAAACTTCCCCCTCTCCACTTCAAAAGGATTTTCTTTTTGAGAATGGAACAAAATGAATAAATAAACACGTTCAGTTATGCTCAGTGGACCAGAAAATAATGATAATAACACCACCGAGATGATAATGGCATTTCTGAGCTTCATCCTCCCTTTTTCGCATTCGCCGTAGAGTAGAATGGGATTTCACGATCTTTATTGACAACGCTGATATGGGAATGGAAGGTACTGGGGGGACAGAGGGGAAGAAAAATCTATTTCCTATCACATTCGTATATGTTCAAAGCATTTGCTCTCCATTTCCCATGGGTGGGAATTTCCCTCGCTGCCTCCGCTTCGCCAAAGCTTGAAGGTTTTCCAGCTAGGTAGCAGCACAACCACTATCGTTGCCACCTGATGGAAATTCAACTCGATTTTCTGTGAAGCTTTGTCTTAGTTCAACCAGAGAGATACATATTCCTCCCTGCCTCTTAGGGTTTTAAAGCAAAGAGTTTGCTGTATATGCCGCCTGATGTGCAACGGAGAAGGTATGCATCTTACTCATAAAGTAAATTTATGTGTCCCTTGTAATGTTCAAAATAAACAGAGATTTTTCCCCCTAAAGAACATCAAATGTTTGGACTTCATAGTGGAGATGCAGTGTGTTTTCTTTTGGGAGAAAGGGATTTTGGTGGATTATTGGGATGAATTTCATGCTGTCATGCGGTACTCCCAAAAGTAACATTAAAATTTCACCACCCGAAGCCCTCTAAAATTTAATATCAGCAGTCTGGCCTACAACAGCAACTGATAAATTACGTACCTTCCTCTGCTGTTTAAACACTTCCTATCAGTTTACCTGATTCCCTTCTCAACACTTTATCTCCGACCTACCTTTGACAAATGAAAAACGTCAAATTTTTGAGAGTTTCCTATTAATGGATGCGTCTATCCCCTCCCTTCTTTTCGGTCACTCTCTTTTGCTTTTTCCCCCGACGTTTCAAGTATTTTACCCACTAAATCGGTCATCAAAGTGTGCTTGATTTCCCGTTCAACATGCTTCCGCTATGTCACGTGGACCCGAGTGAAGGGGCAAAAGGGAGTTCAGAATTATTGTGTAGGCGTGACTCAGAATTCCGCTTGTATGTATCAGAATGAGGTGGCCTAAAACGAAAAACATCCCTCGATTCTGAAACAAATTTCTTGGGGGAAAAATATACCGAGGCCACTGAACGAGATGCCGAGAGCTGATAGGTCTGTGGTATGTCCGTGTGTTGGAGGCGGTAACCACGTGATTCCTATGTTAGCGAAAGGTTTTTTGGACTGTTGACTTAGGACAAAGTGGGAGGAAAGGAATAGAACAAAAAAGTGAGAACTTTGGACTGTGGTCAACCCGACAAATTTCACGGGACTTTCCCGCTGCCTCAGTGTAGGTAACTGAGTGAATGCGTGGATCAGAGTAGCTTATTGCTAGACATTCGTCTGTTGAATGTCCGTATGTTACCGCTAAGGTGTAAAATATGTTATTTGATGAAGTACCTAGTTGGTTTCTACAATAACGAGAACGAGCCGGTAAAGTGTACAATCACGGACGATTCAGTATTTTCACTAGTTATTCCACACAATAAAGAAAACACCGCAGTTGAAAAGTCGAATGACGTAACATTCAACACTTTATTTCATACAATTCCGGATTCCGCTAAAGCTTAGAATGAGCATCCATTGTAAATTTCCATTACTTTTTTTCGCAGAATAACCACCCAACTGCATTTTAAATATAGAATGAGGACCCACTGAACACCTTGCCTTCGTGTTCCGTACCTTCAGACTTGAGCACTTTTGACTAGTTAACAGCAAATAATACTGACATCCATTCGACAAGAAAACATTAAGTGAATTGAATTAACTGCACACATAAACATGCAAGTACACGTTTATAGCATTAATTGGCCATAGTGTTTGATTTTTTGTGCAGGAAAATATTTTAGATCAACAATTAATTAGTTTCCTTATATATTCATAGACACTGTTGTTTTTCTAAACTGCCAATATTAAGAAGATTAAAAAAATTAATAGATGGTTTTCGAGGCACATGAACATTATTAAGGAGAAAACCGAATAGGAAACATCTCGTGTCTGCTTGATTTTCTTCGCATATCTTAAAGAACGCGACGAACATGTAATGCAAGTGCAATAAGAATACTTTGCATCTGTTCGTTTATTTACGTGTCTCAAAAAGAAGTGGCCATCGTGTGTCTGAGATTTGATTTTACTGCCTACGTATGATTTTTGAATAAAATTGTATACATATGTTGTACATGCAGTCCGATAATATTTTTTATACACCATCTAAACGCCTTTTGCACTTTACCGTCACTTTACCGATTTTGTGATATGTGTGGTAAAGGACAAGATCTCTTTCGTAATTGAATTTAAGGTCTGACTAAATCGTTGTCGCCGTAGTCCTTCCATCTTCTACCTGTTCACAGCAGGTGTCGAGGTTGTTTGTTTTCACTTGATCAGATTCAGACACACTCCACAGTCGGTAGGACGCCTCTGGACGAGGGGTCGGCCCGTCTCAGACAGCTCTACCTGACAACACAAACACTGTACAAGAGATAAACATCCATGCTCCCCGTGGGATTCGAACACACGATCCCAGCAAGTGCTCGGCCGCAGACCTACGCCTTAGACCGCACGGCTACTGGGATCGGCCAGGTCTAACTAAAAGTATTTCTTATAAGGAAAAGGCCTGATAATGGCTTATATGAAGCCGAAACTAGCAGCCTAATTGAGTCGCAATGTGGTGACGCGTATGACTGTATTCTGTGAAAAAAACATTTAATTAACAGTTACTTCATAGAATATGCACACGCCTTCATTTAAAGCACAGAATAACGCAACACGAGTTACCACATACAATGAGTAACAACTCCACAATTTACATAGTTACTCCCTACAGATAGAGACAGTTCATGCAATAATTCCCAACCACAGTTAAAGCATAGAATAAACAGTACTTCTCTCGTGAAATACTTATTTCATACACTAAAGATCCAATGACATTTCCGATGTAAGCGAACGCGACGTAACCGAAACTAACCTAACATAAGCTAACTGAAAATAATCTACCCCAGGTTACTTGTTAGGTTGTGTTATGCCATCTTCGTTTACGTTATGCCAGTGAAGGCTACGTTGTAGTTATAAATGTGGTAGGATAGTTATAGTGAGGAAATTTTACTTCAAACAAGGACAGACTGCTCGTTCCATGCCGTAATTTGACCGATATGTTATGTACGGAACGACTGGATGTAGTGTGGAATGGTTTGTTGTTGCATGCTGTAACGGTTTTCGTGTCAGTCTATAGGCCTACTTTAACTGATGTTGGTCTCTTTTTCTATAAAATAACAAGTTAAAGTGTGGAACTCATTCCCATTGTAAGCTATAAGTGATGCCAGCTCCATTCTGTAATTTGACGGAGACCGAAAAATTATTCTGTGAAATAATTAGCTAAAATGATGAGTAATTTCTAATTCCATACGTTAACTGGAGTTGGATCTTTATTTTATGAAATACCTGAACTGTTAATTGTTCCTCATTCTATTCTTAAACTGCTCTCGGGCCATTGTTCTATAGTTAAAGTGCAGAATAGGTCCTCATTCTGTACTGTAAAGAGATTCGGATCTTTGCTTGATATAACACCTATTTAGACTGTTGAATGTTTCGTCATTCAAAGTTTTACAGGGTCCCGGTTCATTACTGTCTGTAATAACGGGTTGCTGCATAAAGCATCTTGAGCAAGGCATTTACCTTTCTCTCCATTTTACACTCAAAATGCATGTATCGTCAATATATGAAATAACTAGTTATTCTGTACATTCATGGGAGGATAATATTAAAATGGATATTCAAGAAGTGGGATGGGGTCATGTAGTGGATTGAGCTGGCTTAGGATGTGGACAGGTGGCGGGCTGTTGTGAATGCGGTAGTGAACCTCCGGGTTCCATAAAATGCGGGGAATTTCTTGACTAGCTGAGAAACTGTTGGCTTCTCAAGAGGGTCTCTGATTCATGGAGTTAGTTAGTTAGTTAGTTAGTTAGTTAGTTAGTTAGTTAGTTAGTTAGTTAGTTATCCTGTACATTATCGGAAAGGCACTTTTCCCGTAACATACCCTTTTCTTATGAAACCGAATTTTCATAACCATATCCATAAGGGCCAACGCCTACCAAAAAATGAGCCGTACATAGGAATTTGGATATTTCAGCCATAAGGTTGCCTAGGTTGTGGAATGGTCGGCCCAAGAATACGGTTTCGATTCCCGGCAAGGGATTAATTTTTCACTTTTCCAAACCGCCGAGACCGGACTTGGAATTCACACAAGCTTCTATTGAATGCCTGTCACAGAGTATTTCCACGGAGAAAAAAAAAGATACGCTATTGATGTTGACAACTCGCTTGCTGTGGTGTCAAGATTAAAAGTGTGTGGAGCTATACTTCCGGATACCATACGCCTTCATAGAGTGGTTTTTGCTTAATTAAGTACAGAGAGACATTACTTTGATGGGGTATAGTCAGTACTTAAGATTAATGCGAATCCATGGAACAGCAGTAACTGGGCTACAAGCCGGAAGGTCGCGGGTTCGATTCCCGATGGTGTCATTGGAATTTTTCATTGACATAATCCTTCCTGTCGCACTGTGGCCCTGGGGTCGACTCAGTCTCTAATAGAAATGAGTACCAGGAATATTCCTGGTGGGTAAAGGCGGCCGGTGCTTAAGGCTGACATCCTCACCATGTTCATGTGCCGATTGTCTTGAAATATGGGAGCCTCAACCTTCTGGAACCCCAAGGCCCTGTCCAGGCCTGTAATGGGATTGCTTTACCTTTTACCACGAAACAGCTTTCAGCCTCGGGCTAACAGAAATATTCACTTTTTGTACAAGCTGAATCATAAGGTCAATCCCCTGCAAGAGGTAAGTATATTACGTAGTAGAGAAAACACGGCACAATTTTTGGGATGTTCTTAACAAAACATTGCAAAGTTTCCATGAGATTTTCCAGATTCCTGTGATTTTATTGAGCAACAGAAGAGGTGCTGGACATACTTAGCCTAAATACAAGTTCATAAGGGTGTTATTATATCTTATCCTTAAACCTCTGGTGCAGGAATTAAATATCCAGTTGCACCTCCAAAACCCCAGATACAAATTACAGGATATAGTTTCTTCACGCAAAGTTTTACATAAAAAATCAAAAGCAAAATGAAACACAATGGGGTGTTGAAGAAAAGCAATAATTGGTCGACACTTAATGCTGCTTTTTCGGCATTTTAACCAAGCGCCCTATGATACAGCCTATGCGTCTTTTGGAGCCAAAATGTTAAACTTCGGTCTTAATCAAAATCAGGCCGAATATCGGTCGCTTAGCCTGAAGGCTTACCTGTATCTCTCCGGGCACATTAAATGTCACTCTTTAATTACTTATAGAAATGAAGCGTAATTCTAGAAAAGGTCGTACATATATGAAAAACACACAGAAATTTTTTTGTGTATTATAATTCTTGAGTGCGTCTTGAGGTCTCTTGTTATCAGTTAAAAGGCCAGCGACATCTTGTCCTTTCACTCTACCTTCTCAGTGACATTTATAAGAAAGAATAAAATATTTCTCTTTACAAAATGAAAATTGACAGCCAATAAGGAAGAGAAAGTGCCAGACCTGTTACACTTTTCATATATTTCCTAAACTTGGTTTATTTCAAATCCTTTGGAAGAAAAAATTTTTGCTGCAAAGTGTTTTAGAGTGGAATACAAATCATTGCAGACCCAGTAGCATATGTTCTGTCCCATGATGAGGTTAGGTATCTTTCGTTACATTATATTAAAGCCCGTATTTACAACTACTGTTTTCGGAGCTATGTGTGAGTAATATGCATATATAATTTACGTTGATAAAGGAAAAATGTAAACATATTTGTTTCAGTAATTTTGCCTGTCTTTTAGGTGGCTGTGCATCCTTCTCTCTCACACTCAGGAAAGAACGTAGGTTGAGGGTTTTCGAGAATGTGTTACTGAGAAAAATATTTGGGGCTAAGAGGGAGGAATTGTCAGGGCACTGGAGGCAGCTGCACAGTGAAGACCTTCATGATTTACGCTGATCACCAAACACGGGGTTGAGCAGCATTCATTCATCATTTTAAAGATAGGCTACTCGACCACAGTTTATTGAAATGTATAAAAAGAAATGTGAATTGAAAGACGTATGTTTGCCATTATTGAAGGACATTACATCAAAGCCACTTTTTTAAAAATGAGACCCTCCCTATGTCCATCAAGACCGAATCTCTAATGGACTTGGCTCATAACACTTCCCTGCAGCGGGACATGACAGGTGATCTGGCATTCATTTCTTCAGAAAATCTTAATTTGAGATTGTGTAAGTCTGCCGAATACGTCTGAGATTCTCTGCTTTTTAAATAGCTCCACAAAAAGAAATCACTAGCCAACAGAGTCGCGTAAATGGGCTTCCAAAGAAATTTTGCCATAAATGTCGTTATTTTTGAAAAATGTCTCTGTGGCAAACGCACAGATCCATGTTTCTAGTGAATGGCTTCGCCAGCCGAACACAACAGCACAGTTAGTTTCGTGTTCCCCCTGATGCGGCCTGAGTGCCATATAAATCAATATTATGAATGAACCCTGCCCTACCCTGTATTATTCGGGCTATGAAATCAAGAATAAATGAGTGGAGGGAGCTGTGGCCCTTATGGAGGAAAAGAGAAATGCATACAAAGTTTTAGTGGAAAAAATCTTAGGGAAAGAGAACACTTGAAACCTTGAACGTAGATGGTGGAATAATATTTAAAAAGTGTCTTATAGGAACGGGCGGGAAGAGCGTAAACTGGGTTCATCAGGATCGGGATGGGGCCAAATGCAGACACGCACAAAGGGGGTAATGGCGGGCACATAAGAACAAGTTCCGTAAAATTGGAAGGGCCGACCCCAGTGGCTGCGCGGTCTAAGGCGTGGTTCTGCGGCCTTTCGGTTACTAGGATTGTGGGTTCGAATCCTGCTGTGGGCATGTCTGTCTGCCTCTTGTGAGTGTTGTGTGTTGTCAGGTAGAAATACCTGCGACGGGCCGATCACTCGTCCAGAGGATTACTACAGACTGCGGTGTGTCTGAGTGTGATGATGAAGCCTCAACAATGAGGAATTACTTGCCCACTATGGACTGTCGCGCCATTGGAAAAAATGGGAGGGGTTTCTTAATTAGTTTAGGAGCTGTTAGCGTCGCAAGAAGGATCGTGCTCCACTAATAGGTAACGGAAAATTAGAAGGATGGTGGATTAGAAGTTATTAAATATCTGTAGAATTAAGTGGCTAGATAATAAGGAACATCCACGTGTCGGAGATTCTTTTAAGAAATGTAGCTACATATTTCCTTGGAGTAAAATCTTGTCATAATACGTGGCAGATATCAGACATAAGAGCTGTGAAGGTAGCTTAAAAATAAGTAATGGTTTTCGTAACTAGTTCTCTTGTTTTTATAAACAGAAGATTACTAAATTCTACGACGAGTTCAATTTATACGTGAAAAATTTTGACGTCAGTGACTGGAAATGAAGCAACGAAGTCTGATCTGATAAACTTCGCATCGAATGGAAATAAATAGTTCGTGTTTGTAAAAAGGAAACTAGATACTGGTGTGTACCAACTTTATGGAGGAAAGTTCTGTTCCAGAAGATTATCAAGTCAAGAAATTGTCCATGATTTAGAGTACACGAAGTTTTACTACCGTGATCATGTGAGTGCGCCAGGGGTCTATACTAAGTTAGAACGTCTGCACAGCCCTTTTCTTCAAAATTCATTTTAATATTATCATTTCATCCACGCATATTCCTTTTAAGTAGTCTGATTCACTCAAGTTTTACAACTAGATTTGTTTATGCATGTTTCACGACCGCCTCACATGCTGTAAGCGCGTTACATTTCATTACACGTGATTTTGTGGCCACAATAATAAGTAGGGAAAAGTACAAACTGCAAATCTTTTCATTATGCAGTTTTCTGTAGCCTCTCTTTCTTAAAATCTAATATTCTTTGTTGCCGTCTAAGAATGTAACAGAGAACACACTTTTGACGCATACGACAGAGGGAAGCATAACGAATTGTTCGCGAAATAATTTATACGTTATATGAGATATTTAAAAATAAATTAATGCTTTAGTTGATTCTAATATAAATGCATTTCTATGACCTAGAGAAGCCACTGAAAGTGTTAATATATTTTCGGTTGTTGCCTTGTCCTTACACTTGTTACCATCCAAAGCGAAGTCAGTCCACTGGCTATCTGCAGCTTCCTGTACTTGTTTCCCGTTCACACTTCTTTCTGGTCTCAAAATACTTTGGAATGAAAACCACTCTGCGAGATACAGGCTGCATCCACACGTCCCTTTAGACAGCTTCATTAATCCTGAAATGAAACATGCAGCTTATTTAATCAAGTTGTTAGCGGGTTGCAGCTATGTGTAGAACAATCAGATTACAAGTCCCCTTTCAGAATCAGTGCCCTTTCAATGGAAGAGGGATCTGTTAAAATCGGATTCACTCCACTAGTTTATTTTAAAAATATTCTGAAGCCAATGCTTTTAAAAACAGAGAAGTCCACAAGTTTGGAAAATAAATATTACTTTAATTATGGACGGTAAATATTCTAGTTCTTCAAATTTCGCAAGTAGCATTGAGTGCATTGGGGCGTTAGGGCCGCTTAAAATACTGAATATTTACCACATTTTGGGGAAGTTACAGCTGCCATCTGCAAGGATGATGAATTTGTTGGTCATTTCCAGGCACAGGGGAGTGAAGTTCCGATTACGCGGGAGTCGAAGCCCAGTGCTAACCAGTAGAGAAGTCCACCCACCGTTATGAATAGGGCTGCTGGTATTGTGGCCCTTCAGAATCCAAGCGAAAGTGGTTTCATCCGACTCTTCTGTTTCCCATCAGTTGAAACTGAGATACGTACGAAACACATAAGTGACCTGCGTGGGGAAAATACAGAGCTATTGATGTTATAGCTGATGGTACATTTAATTACGACGTTGGTTCAGGCAGTTAAATTATGTTAGTGTTTAATAAAATGGGATTTCTTTACTTTCTTTCTTAGTCTGACCCCTTCTACGTTCTCACTGTAGGTGTAGATGGTTATTGTTGCACCTGACCACACTCAGTGACACACTAACACACAATCGGTAGGAATCCTCTGGATGAGTGATCAGACCGACGCGGAGGCCTCTACCTGACCACGCACGATACTCACAAGAGACAGACATCCATGCCTCCGGCGGCATTCGAACCCGCAATCCCAGCAAGCAAGCGGGCGCAGACCCACGCCTTAAACAGCGCGGCAACTGGGGTATGTAGCGGGATTTATAACCTCAGTTTTTGCTTTTGATTTTGCCGTAAACAATAAGGCAAAATTAAAAGCAGCTCATTTCCAGTATTCTGCTGTGTTCGCTTGTCGTGGAATGGGTCAGCGACTCGACACAACGTCACAAATACAAGTTTAGTTGGCAGAGGAGGAAAATATAGTTATGTAATGATGTTGGCTTTATGCCAGCAACACACTCGATAAAACACTGCGCTCCTTTTGTTTCGGGACATTTTATCATCTCTTCTTCTACTTAATATATTCAATCCAAAGACCCTACAAAAGATTGCTTTTGCTTTGTAAGGCCCGTAGAATTGTTTCATAACTGTAGGAACGGAATAGCCAGAAGTATTTACCCAGCTTCTGTTCGTAACTGGGGGCCCGTCAGAACTCCACAGTAAACAGGAAGGAGATTTAATTATACCGCAGGCCTACTGTACGATGCTACTCTGTTAAACATGTAATAGGTTAACTGAAGACTATATATTAAGTACATACCGCGTGTTCTTAGGAGACGTTGTTATGAGGAGAAAATAAAACACGAATGCCTTCTAGTGTAAGTGTTAGGAGGAGACACTGATACAACCGTGCCCTCTAATTTAAGTGTCTGAAGGAGACACTGAAACCCCAGTGCCCTCTAGTGTAAGTGTTTGAAGGAGACACTGAAACCCCAGTGCCCTCTAGTGTAAGTGTTTGAAGGAGATACTGAAATGCGAATGTTGGGATTTATGTAGAGGGAAGATATTGAAAAACCAGTGTCGTCTAGTGTATGTGTTAGGCGGAAACGTTGAAACACTACTGCTCTGTTTTGTAAGTGGTGGGATGAGAAATTGAAAAGCGAATGCTCTCCAGTGTAAATGTTAAGAGTGGGCACTGAAATATAGTTTTGGTAGCATGTTAGGAGGATGCATTGAAAAAAAAGATTTTTGTATTGAAAGTGTTCGGAGTATCCCGAATACTGTGGTCGAACAAGTAGCATTCTTGATTCATATTTTAGAGCGCAGTGATTCAGTTCACCACCCGAAGATCTGATATTGTGGCCGATGTTCTTCATATTTCCCAGTCTCATGAAACAAATTCCGAGATGCCATCTGTAACTAGGCCATGACGGCTTCCTTTCAAATCGTACTTGATTTAGTGTTCAGTAATGGCTTTGTTTTTATACGCTATATCCTGAGTTATTGCTGATTCCAGGGGCTGCGCGATCTAAGGCGTAGGTCTGCTGCCGTTCGCTTGCTGTGATTACTGGTTTGCATCCCTCCGCGGGCATGGATGTTTGTCTGTTGTGATTGTTTGTTGTCAGGTGGAAGTCTTTGTGTCGGGCTGATAACTCGTCCAGAGTAGTCCTACGGAGTCTGGTGTCTTGAGCGTGATCGCGAAGCCTGTATAATGGGGAGACCCTGGCCCACTGGGGGCTGTTGCGCCACTGGAAAAAAAATCCCGAGTGATTAAAAACGCTTGTAACTCTTACACAAATATTCTGCACATACTACTGTAATTTCAACAACCGTTATTCGCTACTACTGCTACTACTACAGCTGCTGCTGCTGCTGCTATTGATAATAATAATAGTAATAATAATAAATTAATTAACCTGCACCCAAGCACTTATACACAAATGCAAGAAGTGCTATTTCTTGGCACATGGTCAATTGTAAGAAATTTCCTAAATTACACATAAGACCATCGAGCCTAAGCCTGTTGATGATACATCCCAGGATCGGTGAAAATGTCCCAGCTAAAGCCAAGAAGTGAGAAATTCGGATGATAATAATAATAATAATAATAATAATAATAATAATAATAATGTTTTCTGTCAAACAACGATTCATCTACATATTTATAGGTCTACTATTTGGCCACATGGTCTGCTATAACCGTGTGTTGCACTTAACTTTTACCCTGCTAATGTGGGATATATGGTGAGCTGCTAATAATGCCAGCACCACTAATGTGTAATATTTGGTGACCTACATTTGGCAACGCTGAAAGGAGCCTCTTTGTCTCTTTCTGTCTCTTTTTCTCTGCACAATGTCTCAACACTGAATCAATCGTGAAAGACGTCCTATGTCATGTCTGTGTGCACACACTTACTCGGCTACC
>BLKM01002586.1:1463124-1687529 GCA_013340265.1 Coptotermes formosanus
TTTGGTAGCCGAGTAAGTGTGTGCACACAGACATGACATAGGACGTCTTTCACGATTGATTCAGTGTTGAGACATTGTGCAGAGAAAAAGAGAGAGAGAGACAAAGAGGCTCCTTTCAGCGTTGTCAAATGTAGGTCACCAAATATTACACATTAGTGGTGCTGGCATTGTTAGCAGCTCACCATATATTCCACATTAGCAGGATAAAAGTTAAAGTACTCATAAACGGATCTTCCTCCTTCCATATATTTCAAAGAGCATGCCGTATGTTCGTTCCACTACTTATCCGACGCAGTACTTTATATTTCACCGCACACAGCAGTTGTTGCAATATACTACCACGTGCAATAATTACATAACCAAGTGACTTACTCAATGGAGGAGAGTTCTTGCCAACATTATAGTCGCTGAGCCTCTTAAGAAATTTCATCTCCTTGAATGGCTGCGAAGTTCGTGAACTACGTTAAAACAATAGCCACAAGCTCGGCTGAGCCTCACGAACTCTGTGCACACCCTGATATTGACTCCATAAATGTAAGATAATTTTTTAATGAGCTAGGCGACTCTTAGCTTCTCGAGGAAGACTGTTCTGCTTCTAGTTTTTTGCGTAGGAAAGAAGTTAGCTGTAACATGTCTCAGCAACGAGTTGTGTCGCCACAGAATCCGAACCTCGGAACTTTCACGGATAAAGAACCTGGTGGTTCCCTCGTTATGTAACAAGGTCTTTACCATGTTCACGGGAACTCGCCAGCGTTCTCTGTCCTGAGCCACTTAAATTGAGTCTACGCCCTCCCATTCTAGTAATTCAACAAGCAGACATAAGGTTGCATTTGACAACCTGTTTGATTTATTTATTCAATATAATAATATATTTATAGTGGAAATCTATTGTAGTTGTATTATTTCATTTACGTCCAGGCTTTCCAGGAGGGTCTTTTTTTGCAAATCTTCCAGCTCCAACCATGTATGGCCCTATCTTCCCTCTAATGCACGCAACATTCATTGTCTGTCTTATCCTAAATTGATTTATTCAGCCTAATAATATTCAGCACACTTAACTAAACTACACACTTTGCAGTTTTTCCATTGGCTTCTTACCTCTTCTCTTTGAGGTCAAAATCTACTCTACGCTGTTCTTTAACATGTCTACAAAACGACATTAATAATTGTAGTAAAAGAAAACTGGCTATGGCAATTTGTATCTGAAGTGGTACAAGACATAAACCTGTGAATATAGGACGTAGAATATCTTCATTCTCTAAATACGCAGTGGAGGGTGTTGGGAGATAGCGCACTAACCCACCCTGGCGGCACAATACCAAAGCAGCGAAGGGTGACAGCAGATATATGGGTTACCAAGGCTAAGTCTAATGCTGCAAAAGCATGGTAATTGCCACCGGTGCGCAATACAGTATAACCACAGGTAGATTACAGGTGGGTATCAGACCAGCTGACACGTGTTCACTCAACTCGACCATTGCCACTATAACATAGTCTGGAGTAATCACCGGAAGTCAGCATCAGTTGAGTCACTGACGCAAGTTTCTCTTTGATCTGACCTCATGATTTTAGTCTGGTGTGCAGAAGGTGCTGAAGAGTCCTTCTAGAAGGGCCAATGGCCCCTTCGCTGGTCAAGAATTTTCCAAACTTTTATGGAAACAGAAAATTCATTACAACCTATAAACCCTTCCACAGGTTCTCAGTATTTTCAGCCATTTAATTCTGTCTAAACCCTCATGTAAATTGTTATGGTTCAATTTAAAATTACTTTCAACCGTCTGAAACAAAAAATCCACATAGGTAACATTTAAACATGCAGTTGCTAATGCAAAGAGAACAAACTGAATTTCTTTTACAAATATAAACACGTAAATGCTGTTTAATGAAGACGCTAAGTTCCACCAAGGACTTTAATACCAGAAGAAGAAGAAGAAGAAGAAGAAGAAGAAGAAGAAGAAGAAGAAGAAGAAGAAGAAGAAGAAGAAGAAGAAGCAGAAGAAGAAAAGTATAAGAAGAAAATGTTGTTAATTGAAAAACCACATGAATTCTAAGAAAAGTACGAATTACAAAAAGTAAACAAATGCGGAACAATGTTGAGTTCTTTAATGTTAGCCTTTCGGTACATGCAGTTGCGCTGAAAGCAGAAATTTCCGACCTTCTTGAGTAAAAGAATATCATCATTAACCAAAAGACATGCTGCGGATATCCAGACGCTGATATCTTTCCTCTAGCTTCCCTTAATAGAGAAAATACAAAGTGAAAAACCGGTCATAATCTCAGAACCATTTTACGTGAATTTACGGTATACTTATAATAATAATAATAATAATAATAATAATATATGGTCTGGATTGACCGCCAGAAAGCATTTGACAGCGTTCCACATAGCTGGGTACAAAAGTCAATGGATCGGTTAGAAGTAAACAGTAAAATTGTCAGATTTTGCACATTATCAGTGGAGAAATGGAACACAATGCTCCACCTGAAAACAAAGCAGGAAGTGATGCAGTCACAACCCATTCAGATACGAAGAGGAATATTCCAGGGGCACTGTCTCTCACCATTACTTTTCTGTGTAGCACTTATCCATTAACACATGAGCTGAGCAGAGCTGACTGTGGATATCAAGTACATGGAGCTGAGAGGAAAATAAATCACTTACTATACACAGATGACTTGAAACTGCTAAGTAGAAGTGAGGAAGAACTGGAGAACGCAGTAAGTATTGTGAAAGCAATTAGCAAAGACATAAATATGAATCTTGGATTTGAAAAATGTGCAAAAATTTGTTTGAAAAAGGGAGGGTCCAGAAGAAAACGTACATAGAAAGTACATTTGAGAAGGACATCAGAGAACCGGACCCAAGAAGAGCATATAAGTACTTAGGGATAAAGGAGAGCCATGATATACAGCATAAAAATGAGAAAGAAAAGTTGAAGAAGGAATACTTGAGGAGAGTGAGATTAGTTTTGGACACAGAATTAAGTGCAAAGAATAAAATACAAGTAACTGGAGCATTGGCAGTACCAGTACTTAGATATAGTTTTGGAATTATTAATTGGCACCAAGAATAATTGCGGAAATTGGATAGGAAAACAAGAAAACTGCTAACTATCCATGGACAGCATCACCCAAAGGCAGATGTAGATGGCTTGTATGTTACCAGAAAATATGGAGGAAGGGGGCTGATGCAGTTAGAAGAAGCCTACATAATAGAAATTACAAAACTGATGGAATATGTAGAGAGTACTGAAGATCCACTAATACAAGTTGTTAGAATGCACCAAAACAACACTAAATCAGCAATGGTACGGACAGCCAGAAGCCTCAGGACAGAATTGCAGAAAGGAACAAGACAAATAAAAGACAGCATAGCAGAGGAGACAAAAGAAAAGTGGCGTGGAAGAAGGATGCATGGGCAATTTCCGCGTAATTTAGATGAAAAACTGGTGTATAATGACCAGTCATATGGATGGTTAAAATTTGGAGACATTAAGGGAGAGACAGAAAGTACAATAGTGGCAGCAAAAGATGAAGCAGTTAGTACAAACTATTTTAAAAATAAAATTTTGAACGTAGAATTTGACAGTAAATACCGGGTATGTAAACAGCATGAAGAAACTCTTGACCACCTAAGTTCAGGATGCCCCATTCTGGCGAAGAATGAACATTTCATGAGACATGATAAAGACGGTGCGCATTTACATTACTCAATATACAAAGCACTAGGCACTGAGACGACAGATAAACGGCACACACACACACACACACACACACACACACACACAAACCAGTATGTGAACATGAAGATGTGACAGTGTTATGGAATCACTGGGTACGTACAGACACAGAAGTTACAGCAAATAAGCTAGATATAATAATTAAAAACAAAAAACAGAAAACATGCATACTGGTAGATGTGGCAATACCAGCGGACAGAAATGTCACACAAAAGGAAGCAGAAAAGAAACTAAAATACAAGTGTTTATGTATACAGATACAACGAATGTGGAAAGTGAAATGTATGATGATACCCGTGGTAAATGGGGCCACCGGAATAGTAACAAGAGGTTTAAAGAAAAAATTAGAAGCCATACCAGGAAGACATTCAACAGATTCGCTACAGAAGACAGGTATGCTTGGAACATCACACATAATACGGAAAGTACTGCGGTCTGAAACTTGATACCTGAGCGGTGGGAATCACCGCTGGTTCAAGAGAAGTACCAGGGCGAAATGGCTTGTGGCAAGAGATCACATAATAATAATAATAATAATAATAATAATAATAATAATAATAATAGCTGTACGATCAAGGTTTGCTGCGAAGTTTCTCTGGGCTTTTGTAATAATGTCGCGGCCCCCTTGGAATACTCCTGTGGACCCCGAGGGTTCACGGCCCAGAGATTGGTACTTACTGATGTAAAGGATTAGAAAATGTAACGAATGGATCCCAATCATTCATCCTAAATCAGCCTGTGTAACAGAATGTTACTTGAGGAGCTAGTATTCTCTCTGGTTTCAGGAGTTCCCCGCCTTTTCGTAATCCTAACGTTACTTCCCGTGGTGAAAGACGCGTGTCACTAAACCCTCTACTGACCGAAATTAATGCAGTTTACACCTTCACATTCTCTTTCTTTCACCTCAATTTTAATTATACTCTCCCTTCTGCTCCTAAGTCGTCCATGTTATCCATTCCCTTATAAATTGTGAACGAAGTATTGTAGGTATATGCCATCGTTTCTATGCATGCTACATGCCTTCCCATCTTATACAGCTTTATTTCATCTCATTAATATCTAACAGCATATAATTTTAAGGCTCTGCTTTTGTGGGTCTCTCCAGCCTGCTGTTAGTTCCTCTGTCTTACATCCGAATATTCGTCTTTCGAAATCCAATAGGCAGAGTTTTTCATCTGGCGCTGACCTGAGCACTGGAGCGGTCATGGAATGTCGCTGCAGAGGCCGGCTATTTGTGCCATATGGCTTCCGTGTTCCGGTCAGTGACGAAAGACACATTGTGTGTCATCATTAAAAAAAGTTACTGTAACTCTAATCAGCCCACTGGACAATGGAGTGCAGGAAATTTATGAAAGGTTTTGGTAAATGGACGAATATAAATGATCATCAAACACGAATATTCAGACATTACTGCAGATCTCTCAGTTTCGAAACACTGTAGCTTAATATGAGTAAAATCACCAACTAATGCATTTTTTAATCACTGTTATTTCCCGACATGTTTCGGCGTCCAATGACGCCGAAACATGTCGGGAAATAACATTAGTTGGTGATTTTACTCGTATAGTGAAAATGCACATAAGACTGTAGCTTAATATCCGAATATTATCATATAGTGTTTTACCTGATTTTACAACCAGTTTCAAGTACCGTATTTTGAAATTACCTGTGAATTGTGAGCACGACCACGTGGATAATACTTCATACTCCGATATTATTTTCTTTATCTTGACGGTATACCTGTTGTTTACCAATCGTGATGTCATGCAATGGAGGAAGCTTGTGGAAACAATTTTGGCAAGTTTCTGATTTCATGAATTGAGCGTTTGTGTAATTTAGAAAGAAAGGGTGTCCGGTTGAGCGTTATACATTTTTATTTCAGGAGAAACACAAAATAAAAAACGTTGCTATGCCTCCAGGGAGCCATCGCAGTATTTTCTTATTGTTTAAGAGTGACGCCTTCAGGAAGTGGTTGTCCCATCTGTCTTAAGAACCTTGTCTCTCTCACGGCATTCTTTACAATGACTTCCCCGAATCTAACCGACAGGTCTTACGCGTCGCTGTTAGTTTATTTGTATGGTAACCGGCTAAGTAAAATTGCTAGTTCTGTGAAACGCAAGGAGGGCAAATCTTTTTGTGTAGGACGTAAACCCTTTAAATTCTTTAAGACATCCGTTCCATTGTGTCACTAATATATTGTTAATATTTTGGCTATATAAATAGGATTCTATGATACGGTCATTAAATATCAGCACATTTTTTTTTCTTTAAGTACAGTGGTAGGTATTTAAACAATTATAAATTCTCCTTCCGCTTTTCTTTCTCTTTCCTTTCTTCTTTTCTGACTTTCCTGCTTTGTTTCTTCTCCCTTTTTCATTATATGATTCTGTGAAGGCAATGACGCTTTTCTATTTCGAATTTTCGTAGGCATACAAAAACTATTCTTCCGTTCCAAGAATTCGACGGAAGCACGTTATACTTATTTCAGCACAGTCTTCTCAAGAAAAGAATAACTGCTCCAGAAGTTTATGTATTACTTTACTAACGCCACTGGGTGCATGTATTTCCGGTCTGAATATCTGCTGGAACAAGCGACATAAAAGTGTACCGAACACATACAAAGCAGAGCAATATTTTCTTTCGGCATGTATGTTTACATGATCAAGGAAATATCTTTGTAAACTTCACCGCTCATAGTCCTGTAGCAGGCTGAACCCTCCCCCCCCCCCCTGCGCCTTTCAAATACAGTAACTTACGTGCGTAGTTCGCATAGGATCAGATGAATTGAATTGGAGAGCAAATGTGGGTGCTGGTCAACATGAATCCATTTTACGTATATGTATTGTGTAATGGCTTTGGACTGTAGGTAACCACTGGCAGTTATCGACAATAAGTGCACATAATGGTAAGGAGAATTACTGGTGTGTAGAAATCTGCATACGGTAATTTGATGGGCTGTTATACACCTTGCTCACATGTATGATTACGAATGAACGTATAGCGTACTTAAAGAGGCTGTAAGAACTGCAGCGTTTCTTTGCTATTGAATGGTATAGGATGATGGTCGTTTGGGGTGAACTTGATGGGGTTAAGTATGGAAGAGTCGTCATGTATTTGTTAGTGGAGAATATTCGTATGGAACGCATGCAGGCACGCTGCACACTACTCGGAAGCACCAACAGAAATATAACATGTTACGCGGCGGCGCATAGTGCAGGACACTGATGAGTGGTGGGGCTACCAGTTTCCTTGGCCTAGTGTTCAGAAATTAATAAATTTAGCAGCTTAATCAGTTGCATAATGCTTACAGCTGATACTCAACAGATTTTATTAAAAAGAGTAAGGTGCTTTCCTTTTATGATCCTCCAATTTAAGTGATCTGGCGACGCAGTAATTGTCAGAGTGGAGAATTAAGCATTGCCGTCAACATCCACACGGTTCGTAAAGTACAAGATCTTTAATTCTGAACTTCAGACCTGGCATTCCTGCAGCACCACCACACTCTTTTGATAGTTTATTTGACTGACACGAAGTTTCTCGCCCCCATTTTAAATGCGTGGGAGGGCGTGGGAATAAATTGGTCTGCTCAGCGCAGTTGCTTTTTTTGCTGGTACTAGGGTGCAAGACAAACGGCGAGGTGAATCCGGGAAAAATATGAAAGTATTAACAAAAGGATGAAAAATGATAGATTTTGATATGCTTTTTTAATATTTAACCTTATCCAACGTTCTATATAACTTATAAGTGCATGTACATTCGGAGTAAATTAATGAGAGTGCGTTCAAAATTTTGCAGTGCTGGGCGGTAAATGTAGGAAAACAAAACACTAAATATGTTGAAATAAAAACATTTAAAAATTTTCTCAACAGAGTCAATACGTTCACTACTTTATGTGCTGAACGAAAGGGAAACTGGGGTTTGCTTCTGGGCACAGTCAGTGTGTTGCCGTTCTCTGCAGCATCCGTAAGTGCCCTGTGGTGTACTCAACCCCATGCCCAGTTTCTACCTGCGGACTTTTCCTTGCGATTCAAGCAGTCGGGTCGTCAAGTGGACTACCCACTTCCAGCTAGTATGTTTATTAATCGTACGTCAAGCCATGCTCCTGCTCTCACATACACCTCCACGCCGGGATGCTTGAAGGGGTACAGGGAAAAGCTTACCTGCCTTCTAAAACATGTTATTTAAGGAAAGCTAGATGGAAGAATATAATTGACGAGAGGACAAGGAAGAAGATGTAAACAGCTACTGGATGACCTTAGGAAAGCGAGAGGATACTGGAAATTGAAAGAAAAAGCACTAGATCTCACTCTGTAGAGAACTCGCTTTGGAAGAATCTATGAATTGTCGCAATACAGACTAACGTTATGAATACATGGATGTACTGTAGGATAAATTAGGTGGAAACTTCTCTTCCACTGCAATTTACTTTAAAGAATGTAGTCTTTATTGAGATACTGATGGTTCCTTAGCTTTCTAAAAGCTTCAGTATCTTTCACGGCAAAAACCGTCAGGCAAACTCGACACGGATCACTGCTTTAAAGGTTGAGATATTTTATGGGTTTCTTCAGTCCCTCTGTGCAATTACTGGGACAGTAGGCTGTAATAGAAGAGTCATCTAGTAACATTTCCTGCATTCTTTGAAGAAATATGCAACTTTTGATATTAAATATTTTCCTCTGAATATAATATAACCGTACAAAGCGATACTTTCATTTCGTTCTGCTTTATGAGGACCTGCTGTTACAGTTGCAAGTGAAGTGCCATGGCCTCGAAAAGAGAAATGTGAAATATTTCGTGCGACTCAATATGTGTGACTAAAGCACTGTCTGGTTACCATGTGTGTGTTGCGTACTTTATGCAAGTCAAAAGTGTGGAAACAGAGAGACAAGTTTTATCTACATTTTAGTTGTGGCAGTGGGGTGCTGCCGAGTCCCTTGGTACTGCAGTCTCAAATGTGCCTATTGCACGAGCCTCTGCTGATCTATGAGCATGTAGCATTTGTGGAATAGTTGGTAGGGGAAAGCCGAAATGCTGGGAACGAAACACGCCCCTCTGTTACTCCGTCCACCACAAATTTTCTACCGACTATCCTGGGACCGAACCATTTTCTTCGCCGTGAGAATTCGGCGAAGACATCCCGAAGCATTTTAGGCCTCAGGTTTTGTGTAATGCAGTATTTTTATTTCTAAATACAATGTTTTATCTTTCCCAATTTATTGAGTCCACAAAGTCCAACTCTAGTCAGTTTTGTTATATGACCGTTATATGCTATTAACCAACTAACTAACTAACTAACTAACTAACTAACTAACTAACTAACTAACTAACTAACTAACTAACTAACTAATTCCATGGAGCAGAGGCCTTCTTGAGAAGCTAATAATTTCTCAGCTACTCAAGAAGTTCCCCGCATTTTACGCAACCCGCAGGTCCATTACCGCATTCACAAGAGCCCTCCACCTGGCCCTATCCTGAGCCAGCTCAATATCATATCCCTTTTCCGTAGTTGGGGTCGTACAAAAGAATCAGTCTAGGCCCGAGGCTTTGTAGGCTGTTTCGTAACATCATAATTTTTTACGGTGAGGACTTGTTAGCACCTCGCCCAACCCCCAAGCTGGAGGATCACAGCTTGTCGGCTGTCCGCGACTGCTTACTCAATGTATTCACAGCTACCCTCCATAACTGGAGGTCGTTCCTCCATCCGCAACCTGACGACGCGCCGTGCCGTGGTGACAGGGACCCAATTAACACGATATACTATTATAATCTCTTATATTTCGGTTTTTCGGGGCTATCATCAGGGACAAAACAGATGTAAGGAACGTAGAAAACATTTTTATATACCGTCGTAAAGAATACAGTGTTTGCATGCACAATACATAGCAGAAAGCTAATCATGTACGATAAAGTACTGGAGAAATTTGTGGGAGATTATAAACAGTAGACATAATGTAGCACAGCTGACTGTAAGGGCATTTTGTTGAACTCATTGCTACACCATAACACTTCACCGCAAGCACATCAAACTCCACACAGAACACATCTTCAGTTCTAGCTGGAGATGTTTGTACCCATGAGAGAGTGTTCAACCACTATAGACTCCAGTAATTATTACACGAAGAATGTATAAATGGTACTACACACTGGAATATATATGTATGAGAACCTTTCGCCAAACGCTACACAAGTGAAGTGATATCTGCCTATTCTAACAGAGAATTTATTTTAAAATTTTAACACTTTATCATATAAAGAGTGCTGAGTTCTCAAATGTTAGTATTTTAGTGTGTGTTTTTACCTTATGGACGTTTAAGTGGATCGATGATCCCCTGAAGATGACATTTATGTCGAAACGTATGTAGGAATCCTTACAGTTTTAATATAAACTGTTATACTTTTTTGCATTGGTATGTGTTCTTTAGTCTATGATAAGATGAATGATGTGAATAGTATAAAGTTCCTTAATATATGTCTATTGCACGAAAAAATAAAAAATATCCTATCTTTCCATCTAGCAAGATGTGAGTTTTCCAGGGACACATATGGGTTACAATAAAGCCGCTGTTAGTCGTAAAATTTTTGGAGGCCCAGTTTCGATTCCAGGCCAGTCTTCGTGTCAATAATTTTGTGGCTTTTTGGTGGCCAAAGTGCACTGCTGCAGGTTTCTCTACGATTTATTAGATTTTCCCCGGTGAATATAATTTCATCGATAAATTATCGATACTCATGTTTCATTCACCTACCACCTACGCTGTAGAATACTAACATCTGACAGCATCTCTATATCAAGCCTTTTTTATAATAGTTTGTAAGGCTCTGCCCGATCGGACAGTAATGTTCTATTGAAACAAGGTTATAAATTTTAGTTGAAACATCCCTTTGTAACAACCAATAAAGGCCGTGCCATGGCTCAGACGATTAGTCGCCGGTATGTCAATGCGGAGGCCCGGGTTCGATCCCGGATCAGGTTCAGTCCATGTGGGATTTGTGGTGGACAAAGTGGCACTGGGACAGGTGTTTTTCCGAGTACTTCGGTTCTTCCCCTGTCGATTTCATTCCACCTTCGCTCCATTACACGGAAAAACGGGAAAAAACTAATCATCATTTTCATCACAGGGTTGCACAATAAGACTCAAGGCTGCTGTGCTTCCATAGCGTCTGCTGCGAAGCCCTTCACCACAAAGAAAAACACTGATAAAAGACAAAACTTTCCCTGTGCTTAATTAAAAACCACGCCTTCAAGGAAGGTTGAGGAGTAGATATACCTACAGCCTCGCATGTTCTTAGCCTCGGCAGTAATGGAAATGAGTGGTGGGTTTCATAACCTGGGGAAAGGTCCCACGATATTCTCTGAGTACGACGCTGGATTAGTCACAGGGGCAGTCTGGAAGCGACGGAGGATCCAAGTCTCTATTTTCAGACAGGTTTCGTTTGTCTGTTTTGTAGCCTAGTCTCTATACTGACTGAGCTACTCTACTTCCCATTTTGCCTAGAGCAAATATAAAATGAAAAATTTATTGCTGTAACCACTGGAATTAAAATTCGAACTTAATTAATTTATTCTTGTATTATTTGAGGTTTACTCTAAATTTGTATTTATTTGCCTGGATTTGATGACAAAATCCTCTGTTTTAGAGAATTAATTACCCATTTATATACTTACTCTTCACAGTTCATTACAATTCATTTTGCTGGAATAAGTTTTCTACCCTTGATCGCATAACAAAGCTACCACAGTCGGAAAATGGTCGTAAGATAGCTTAGTTATTACAGTGTCTAGACTGTTGACTGCACAACCAGTAGCGGGGTTTCGACTCGCAGTAAGTGTAGGTATTGCTCCTTCTGCACATTATCTGGACAGGATTTGGGAACCACGCGGTTTCGTATTTAATGAATACTGGAGGAGGCTTCTTTCCCACGATAAAGCAGTTGGGGCGGGAAGCTAACAGTTTGTCTGCACCTAGTACAGGGATTAATAACGCGTGAAGATATTGCTACATTCCCTCATATGTCTTCATGTCGTGATGCGTAATTAAGCAAAGTAAAATTTACCTTTTTCAAAGTGTGAAGGGCTGAAAGATGGTCTCAAAATTGATGTTTAAGCTGCCATGGCGATTTGTTGTTAATATGTACCTTGCTAACGGTGTTTGTGCAGCCTGTGAATACGAGCTGATTTGCAATACTCCCGGCGGAACACATTGCTGTCGTGAGGTTTTGAAGGACCGTACTTTGCCTATTTACATGCACTGATTCTATTGGATAGGAGCAAGCACTGGTCCCCCCTCTGTCGTGAATCTTTTCAGAAACACATGTACTTACATATGACATCATATTGTCATCTTTCATACTTCGACCTTGAAAATGGCGGCAGCATGTTTCTCTGGAAATTTCGCAAGACGTCAAGTTTCCACACAACGTGAAACGTCTAAATAAAGATCAACTCCAACGAATACATTCTTTAATAAAATTGTAGTGTATTGCTGGTGTAACGACGCAAAATTTATTTTTCTAAATTTTATATTTGATTGTTAATGTTACATTATGAATTCAAGTTCAGACAGAAGTTAGGCTGAGTGAGTTACACGTGCTACCAACAGGAAGGCTGTATCGTGTTGTATCCCCTTAGTAACAGCAACTATTTGTTGAGTTGGCGTTATGTTGTTGTTAAGCGAGCTGTAAAGCGCTGATCTAGTAAGTCGGTGAGTGCGTGTGTGCTGTTTGCACCGATACGCAGGAGCCTTTGGTCGTGCCACTTCCATCGAGGATAGAAGCAGAAAATCAGTGCTAGAGGAACACGTCCAAAATGAGCTTGGTAGGTCTTATTTTCCTGTTAATACCAGGTCAGTGGTGTGTAAAGCGTCCTTTGCCTTGCTAAATGCAATAAACACGTTATATTATTTTTTCCAAATTCAGAAGTATTGCAGAAGAATGGGCTAAGTACGACAAAAGATGATCCAGCCTAGTGTTGCTAGGACCCCCCCCCCTAGGTTAAAAGTGGGTAAAAATGCTAATTTGTGTTTCCTTTGCATATTTTTGTAGCAGTTTAGAAGAACATCTGTTACACATATATCATATAGAAAATGTAACCGGTGTTGTGTCTGTGGTCCGCTGTGACGCAAGCGTGAGGAAAGTGAAAATATATCCCGACCCAAGTACCTCCATGAATAGACTGTTGAATATTTGTGAGAACAGGTAAACCGTGGTTGGGAATTTGGTAGTTTAAGTTCTGTTGGATTTGGCAACTTAACGATAGCGTGACTTTGGGAGATGTAGTAACAACCAGAGTAATGAGATTTGAGACAACCATTTTAGTATTATTACGTGAGCATAATAAGAATTGAAGCACGGATTTTTAACTGTGAAATTTGGATAGGCGGTAATTTGAATTCTTTAGATTAAGATTCCCGTTATTCGGGTAATCAAACCGAGAAGAATGAGGTGGGCGGGGCATGTAGCACGTACGGGGGAAAAGAGAGGTGCGCACAGGTTTTCGGTGGGGAGACCTGAGGGAAGGCGACCACTTGGGAGACCCAGGCGTAGATGGGAGGATAATATTAAAATGGATCTTCAAGAAGTGGGATGGGGCATGAACTGGATTGAGCTGGCTCAGGATAGGGACAGGTGGCGGGCTGTTGTGAATGCGGTAATGAACCTTCGGGTTCCATAAAATGCGGGGAATTTCTTGACTAGCTGAGAGACTGTTAGCTTCTCAAGAAGGCCTCTACTCCATGTAGTTAGTTAGTTAGTTAGTTAGTTGTTTATTTAGATTAACATTCCCACAGGTGGTGGCAGTGAAGGGTTAAGTAAGTTTTTAAATATGAAGTATTAAGCAAGTTATATTTGGGACTTATGTAAGGAGTAGCAGTTGTCAGTTATCTGCTTAAATTACAAAACTGACTGGTGGCAGTACTACTGTGAGTAGAGTAAAGGCAGCTCTAGCGCGAGCATTGTGAGGCTACGTTACCGGTTGGGCCTTTGGGAAGGCGCTACGAAGTAGTGGCGTCAGTGTATCTGCCCATACCAACGGTGTCACTACACAAAATTGTTGGCAGTGGTCGGATCATTGCCGGCCGCGCCACTACAGTAGGTAATAAATTATGTAATAGGAATGCAAGTGTTGCTGATGGTGGTTTCGCTTTGAAAAAATGTGCATACAGGAAGCCTGCTGAAGTGTCCATCACATTAAATTTATTGGCCAACATAAGTTTCCTCATTTCTGTAAATAACATGGCACAATTACTTCACACACACAGACAACCAACCACGTAATTTGACTACATGTGAGGGGGTAAAAACAACCAATTTTATCTGGAAGTATACAATTTGATTTACACATGCATTGTCTCAGGAGAGTGGGTATACAACGCTGTATTTTACTCGTACGTAACGGCCCGTTAAATTACCTCAATAATTCTAGTGCAGTGTTTATTAAAGCAGCAAAATTCTGCAGTTTTCAGCAGAGTCCCTAATTCGGTGCACGCGGTCATTCAGTTGTATCGTATGCAATAGCCCCACTTATTTTTTTCACAGTTGGGCGGACCTGCTACTGCTCTGAGCACAAAATTTTTACACGATCTGACGACTGCGCGGCACTTTAAAAAGTGTTCTGTAATATGCATAATAAGAATATTTGCAATTAAAATCGAAAAATTTCAGCTGCGCGGCAAAAGTTCAGTGTGAGTGGGAGCATTTCAGTTACAGTGTGGCCGCGCACCCGCGCAACTTAGAAGGAACATTGATCCTACGTTATGGCAGCATTTGCTGTCTACGCCTTTATCCACCGTCTCATTTGAAGGAGGTACACTCTTGCTTCATATTCGGGCGGTCTTAGTTTTAAATCCCAGCCCAGAAAGTTGGTATCTTAGCTGAAAATTTTTATGTTCTAACAAGTAAAGGTAGGAGTCACCCATGTCATGCCTATACAGGCACAGAGGGAAAGCTTCAACCCATTCACAGCCTCGGCGCTAGAAGTTAGGTGGCTGATCAGCATCACACTCCAGACGCTTTACCCCCGGAGAAAGACTTAGTATCAATTTTACAGAAGGCTGGGTTGGCTTCGGGGCTGTCTGGACGGCCACGGAGAATCTAGCCTCTACCGAGATTTGATCCTCGGACTGTTGATATACCTGCTGCATTATCCCGACCGCCGTTCTGGCAAGTACTATGGACGAAACGCAGGACAGTAACTAATTACATTTATGCTTGGTTGTTTATTTTCATATTTCTTAATCAGTAAGCATTCTAATATTAGATATTTTGTAGTCTGAGACTGACAGCAGCGTCAAATAAACTATAAAACAATATTTACAAAGTTCTTTCTTCCAGTATATGAACATAGTCAGGTGATCACATCGTGCGTCTCTGTGTATGTACATTGCACTTACATGATCCGAAGCCACATATGATTATTTTCAGATTTTTTGTAATTATAAATGCCAGGCTTTGTGAACGTGACTGCATTCATGACGAAAACGCAGCCCGGGAAATGTTTGGAATAACATATCAAGTGCCACTGCCGATATTGTTCTTTGCTGTTCTCTTGCAAAGGAATGTCTTGAGCGATCGTTCCCCAAAACATGACAGTAAAGGAGAAAGAGGGTATTATGGGAGAGAAATTGTGATACGATAAATACACAGGTAGGATGTATAAGGGTTGGTTTACTTTATCCATAAAAGTTCCGTTCTGTTCCATCACCAATCCGACAGAATTGTCTTGCGTTCACAGCAACAGATACGAACGGAACTATGACGTAACCCTGACGTTCATGTTAATGTGAACACCTCCGTTTAATTGCACGTGATCAGTTGCTGCTTAAAGGTGACGGGTACGTGACGGAACAGAAAGGTGACGGGTACGTGACGGAACAGAAAAGTGACGGGTACGTGACGGAACAGAAAGGTGACGGGTACGTGACGGAACAGAAAGGTGACGGGTACGTGACGGAACAGAAAGGTGACGGGTACGTGACGGAACAGAAAGGTGACGTGCAGTGTGGATCTGTTCTACGGGATAGTGGAAAAAGGAATAACACAGTTCGGCATGCGAAACTTGATATAACACACAAACAATATTACTGCTGAAATTTGAAAGGACATTAACACTGATGTATCTAAACAACGAAACCAATATTTCACGATGGCTACCAATTTGGCAGCCATGGAAAATTTAAAATATTTTGAAAAGTAACAGCAAATTTACTTTATATCCTGTCACAAAGTCACAAAGGAGGAGTGGAGGCATAGCTCTACCCTTTCTGTAACCTCGACACTACATGGGAGTGGGTGGTTAGCACCACCCCGCGGCCGGTTTACCCGCCGGAATAACCCAGTATAAGGAAACAGTAAACGCATCAAAATTATATTCATACGGAAATTAAGTGCTAATTGACTTCGGGGAATGCTTGTTGCTATCAAAGTCGTAACCTTTATTCTTTCTTTTCTTATTTACGACGCAGAGATTAAAACAAACCATATGCAAATTTTTCTAAGTCTTCTGTTGTTTGTGGGTGTGGAACGTAACTATGCAGTTTAAAGGAAATACATAAATTCAAGCTATTTGAACAGAGGTCGTTGAGAAAAATGTATTGATGTTAGACGCAGGAAGTAAGAGGTATTTGAGATGAATGAAGTCTTCCGGGATGTGACACAATGTCGACTGATTGTTACCGACATTTCGGAAGATATTACTGCCTCCATCTTCTGAGTCTAGCCCCATCCCTTTGAACTGCATAGATTCTAAAAATACGCGCACTACGTTTCCGCGACATATCACTGATTGCCGATATTTACCAGTTGATACAGCATCATATTCCAGAAGACTTGAATACTCGTCAACACTGCTCTAGGAACGTTAAGTCTCGCAGCATATTGAAAACAAACATTATTAATTTTAATATTATATTCAAAACATATTAAAATGGCCATCAGATGAAAACCATGACTTTTTTTGCTCTGGATATATATATATATATATATATATATATATATATATATATATATAGTGAATGAAGCTGCTAGCTATTAATGTGGGTTTTCCGAAACCGTCTGTACAAGACGGGAAGAACTTCAGGCTTAGAACTTATTCTTCACGCCGGTACGGTTATGAAACTTAAAAAAGAGTTTTCATAGGAGGAAATGTCACAGAAGGGCGTAAGTTCAGTGCACCACAAAATTTTAATGCAGCTGTAAGCAACTGCCAGAGGAACTAACATTCAAGCGTGACTATTTCTTAAGTCGGAAGTAATCATAATTTACCAGAGTGTGCAACGGCCAACGCCTAACACCAGCAAGCCTCGAACCCAAGGCACAGCAGATATTTAATACGGACTGATGAGATTTCTACATTATCCCCCGCTTGGATCTTTAGACAATGATGATACGTCCCAGTCCTATAAAGGAACAAATCAGAATCAGATTCATGTGAATGTCCCAGTGAGATCTCCCCCCACTCAAATCTGGGAGTAGAGTTTATTGCAGACTGACAGAGAGAAGACTCGGAATGCGAAGTGCTCTGCCAGTTGCATCAGAAAGGCAACACTCGCATATTTCAAAAGGAAAACCACGTAAACACAAAACGTTTGGCCGAACTTCTGTAGCAATGAACTTGTGAGTATAGGTGAATTCGTTTATAGTAAATACGAATACTAAACGTGACCCAAAGACTGTTTACTCACAGGCAAAACTAGACCGAAGTAACAACATTAGCCAAAAGTTGAGCGTGCGTAATGACAGTGGCTGAACATGTAGCATATAGAATTCACAGAAGGTGTTATCAGATAATTTTAGAGGAAAAGACCACGTAGATTACCTAGGAATACTTGGAAGTATAATATTAAAATGGATGTTGAATTGGATGGGGCAGTATGCATAGGGATTTGTGGCTGGCTGTTGTGAATAAGGTAATGAAGGGTTTGGTTCCTACAATTTAGCAAGTTTCTGGATGTGCTGAATAACGCTGTGCCATTAAGTTAGGTGTTATGTATGGTAAAAGACAGGGCAAACCGTACAAATTTATCTAACCGGAAAGTACTTTTTTGTAGATCTGGAGCATCTGGTTACAGCGAACTGCAGGAAACTGTGTTCTGATGAGAGATCCTTCTTTGCAGAATGGCCCAGCTTTATGTGTGTCGGAGGGCTGGATGCTAGAGTTACTTTCTATGAAAAATTGTGTGTGTGTGTTTGGTGGAGGGGGTGGCTATTCCCAGTGTGTGATGAGAGGGAGTATTTGTGACCACACCCACCCGTCTCGAATTGAAGTTACAAACAAGGCAAAGAGAGGGCGGTAAACCGCAGTGTGTTTTCTCATTTTCCACGTCGTTTTTCTTTGCCTTTCGTATTTCCACGCCAGTTTCAAATTTATTTTTTCCTGCTGGTGTTGGTTTCTGTCTGCTGGCCTGCAGATTGTTTGGAAACAATAAAAATGAACTTTATACTTGAAATAAAAATTGTCAATGCGATAACCGGACCTAACGGCACATTAAGGTCAAAGTCATGGTAACGAGGCTCGTACGGTGTTACTTCCTGCAGTAGACCACACTTCAATTCACTAATCACCTCCACAGAGCGAAGTTCTCTTTGGGAAACTCGTATTTCTTCAGCTGTTAAAAATTGCGAGATTTCAGGCTTCCGTTGTGGTGTAGTTGAAGCCTTTGTTCTTCGGCGATATTACGAATCGTATGTTTGTACTTATTTACAGACTTTTCGGGACAGTTTATCAGTCCCATCTTCAGTGGTCAAACAGTCCAAGAAGAATGCATTCTTTGTGGAATATTTGACTTTTGAAAATGGGAAAGGCGTAGACAAAATCCAATATAAGAAGAAAACCGGAAGTTCTTGACACTGTTTACAAGCGGCTACACTGGTTCTTACCCTTATCCAGACATACCTAGGCCACATCTTCCCATTCCACTTCTATAAGATCCATTTAATATTATCTTACAAGTTGTCCTATACTTCCAGGTTTTTTGGCCAAAATTTTTTACACATTTTTCATCTCTCTCATGAATACTACATGTCCTGGTATCTCATCGTTTGATTTTGTCATCCTGACATGATAACTCATTTGTCTAGAAATTAAGAAGCGTTTTATAAAAATGGATGTTATGGCTCCCAATTGAAATAGTCTTTAATGTATATTGCAATGCTACCTTGAGTATATCCAGTGCATAATAATGTTCAAGTCTCTTAGTCTCTTAATTGTATCAGTACAAAGAGGGAACATGTGATTATTAGGTAACATAGGATATAATCTTCTGGTTAAAATTAGAATAAACATGATATTTTACCTTTCCTTGCAATAAACATGCAATACATACATTTATTACCAACAAATTGCACCAGTTAACGTGCAGTGAAACATGTCGGGGTAACGGTCCCGTACTTTAACTTGTGTAATTTGTTAGTAATAAACATTTGTATTGTAAGATAAACGCGTTTTTTGCCTTGAATGAAGACACATTGTGTATTGTACATAAAAACCTACGTTACAATATCATAGGGAGCAAAGAAGGTATGGCCCCTGGGCGCAGTTGTATCAGGCTTGCCTCAACGGAACAAGAATATGGAGATTTCTCTGCACTTCCGCTAAATAACACCAGAAGCTAGTATACAAACTTTCAACCCGCGTTCACGTGTATATCCTCTCTAGAGTAATGTAATACAATTCCTTTGCAAGACTAAAGAAATTCCTACATCTCTCTCTCACTGCATTTTCAAAGTTTCTCTCAATATAGAGGAGAATAAAATGCCCATTCTCGTAACCCACCTTACTCCATGGCACGACATTCTAAATTACCCACAAAACTAGGTAGTTTTTTCACAGTTGGCGTCAATAGTTCTGCAGCTTCGGAGATAATAATAGTAGAATATTCGCGCTATTTTGATTTTCGGACATACGCAGGAATCAAAATGGTCTTCTGAATTCAAACAAAGGTTTCAGAATTCTGTTAATCTCAGTGGTCTATTAAAGGAAGGCTCCTCCCGCCTTAATCTATAAATCTGCACAAAAGTAGGCATATTTAATCAAAATATACTTTTAAACGAGAGAATAAATACTCTTTTGTGCTTATTTGAAATAATGCTTTAAACTGTTTCCAGTTATCGCAATAAGTGCTTGAGCACAAATATCGACATATCACTCATAACCCCTTTTGGCTAAGACGCTCATTAAGTAGACATTGCTGTATAATGCGACAGTGTCATTATGTGTATTAACCCTTTAAAGACGAAGCGTATCTGTTTTATATAAGGACTCAGTGCGTACCGCGCTGTAAACACTCTCCACCTCGGTTATAAAAACCAATCTCTTAATGTTTTATAGGGCAAAAGTTGCTGTTTGTTCTGAGATCCGTACAAAACACATAAACGCAATGTGGGCACCACGTAGAATTTTTTAATGTTAAACCTGGTGGTATGTAAAGTTACCGCTAGGCTTTAAAAGGTTAAACAGGGTTTCAAATTAATAAAAACGTTTGGTACTGCATGGTGTTTGATCATAGCGAATGCGGCTGTGTGTCGTTTTAATAAATGCACGTTTTGTAATAACTGACATTCTGCCACTCTGTTCTCTTCTAGCGATTTATCCAGTCATCAATATATAGTGTCATATTTGCAGGGATTTGTGAGACCTACAGTCATAGATATGTTAAAGTACAAGATACGTTCAAATAAGACGTCGACATAAAGATTCAGTCCCTACACCACAGAAATCATACTGTGTTTCTATTGCACAGAAAAATCGGGTTAAGTCTCTTTAGGAAAGTGATCGTTGTTTAAAGCGAGAATCATATAAAGCACATAAGGAAACTGTGTGACCAGAATTCTAAGCTTTGAATTTTAAAGCAGGTTGTACGTACAGCCAACACAGTGCTGTAAAGGTTGAACAATGTAAAAATTCTCTAGGGGCTAGGTGTCGCCACAATTATAGGCCTGCAACTTTGTCACATATGTTTGGGCATAATGTTAGAGGTCATGTTTCGTCCTACAAAGGAATGTCAAGTTATAATACATAGAAGTAAACCTAACTATATGAGCCGGTGTGCCGTAGCCCGTGTAGCAACTTGGCTACGGAGTAGAGGGTCCGGTTCTTCTCGAAAATATCCCGACAGGCTCTGGGCCTATTCCAGTGACCTGTTCAGTGGATCCTCTGCAGTGGGTATAGGGGTTCTCTCCCAGGGTTAAAGCGGCAGGTCCGTGAAGTTAACCACTCACCTCCATCCTGTGCTGAGGTCAAGAATGAGGGTAGCTACAATTCTACACTTCTACACTTCTACATGGCGAGGGCGGAGGAAACTGTAACTTTCAAACCTAAATCCATACATCAGATATAATAAAAATAATCACCAACCAACCCACTAGCATGTCATTTTTATTTAATACTCACTATCCCGACATGTTTCGACGCTTGTCCGCATCATCTTCAGGGGATTTTTACTTTCTTATCACAAGACACTCGTCATATTTAAAAATGGCTAAAATTAATGTCAAGTTGAATGTTGATAGAACTGGTTCCAGTATCAAAATAATAAGATGTTAAAATCTTTAAAGGTTAAAAACTGTTTACACCACACCACACAATACACAGAGGAAAACTGTGCCACAGTCGTGCAATCGTCTACCATGGGTTGAAGTAGGTTCACATGTGTTCGGCGGTGGTGTTGATATTTATATGCAGTCATCTGTAGTGTGCTTGCTGTGTCTTTCTTGGTCAGATACTGTCTGTGTGCTGTGTACACAGACAGTATCTTGGTCAGATACTGTCTGTGTACTGTGCGCACAGACAGTATCTTGGTCAGATACTGCCTGTGTACTGTGCACACAGACAGTATCTTGGTCAGATACTGCCTGTGTACTGTGTACACAGACAGTACCTTGGTCAGATACTGCCTGTGTACTGTGTACACAGACGGTATCGTGGTCAGATACTGCCTGTGTACTGTTTGCACAGACAGTATCATGGTCAGATACTGCCTGTGTACTGTGCACACAGACAGTATCTTGGTCAGATACTGCCTGTGTACTGTGTACACAGACAGTACCTTGGTCAGATACTGCCTGTGTACTGTGTACACAGACAGTATCGTGGTCAGATACTGCCTGTGTACTGTTTGCACAGACAGTATCGTGGTCAGATACTGCCTGTGTACTGTTTGCACAGACAGTATCGTGGTCAGATACTGCCTGTGTACTGTGTACACAGACAGTATCTTGGTCAGATAGTCTGTGTACACAGTACACAGACAGTATCTGACCAAGATACTGTACCAAGAAAGACACAGCAAGCACACTACAGACGACTGCATATAACTATCAACACTACCGCCGAACACATGTGAACCTACTTCAACCCATGGTAGACGATTGCACGACTGTGGCACAGTTTTCCTCTGTGTATTGTGTGGTGTGGTGTAAACAGTTTTTAACCTTTAAGGATTTTAACATCTTATTATTTTGATACTGGAATCAGTTCTATCAACATTCAACTTGACATTAATTTTAGCCATTTTTAAATATGACGATTGTCTTGTGATAAGAAAGTGACAATCCCCTGAAGATGATGCGGACAAGCGTCGAAACATGTCGGGATAGTGACTGTTAAATAAAAATGATATGCTAGTGGGTTGGTTGGTGATTATTGTTATTATATTAAGAAAATGCGCGATGAATATAACGTAAAAATAATCCATAGAGCAGAGTCCTTCTTTAGACGCTGATAGTTCACCACCTGTTCAAGAATTGTTCCATACTTTATAGGCCTCAAGTATTGTTGCTTTTGCGCAAGAAACTTGTCCTTGTGCTACATTATATAACATGCTGTCCTCCCTGTTCAACCCTGAACTCTAGAACAGTCCTTTGTCTGTTGTCCGTGAGTGCTTGCTCAATATATTCACAGACATATCTAATCCACATCTGGGGGCCGTCTACTCCATACAAAACTTGAGGAAGCGCCATGCCTTCGTGACAGGGACCGATTTAACACGGACATTAGGACAAAGTTACAGATACCCGTACGTTTAACTGCTACGTCAGGACGGTATATAGGAGGTGTGGCGGCAAAGGGTCATGTGCCATTAACGCTAGTAGCCCTGAAGTAACAGAGCTAATAAAAGATGTCCAGCAGAGATAAAGTCTTAAAGGCTGACTGAGAGACGAACGACGATTGCAAGAAAAATGTTCTTTCCTAATTTTATGTTTTGTCTAACGTGCATTTTATCGTAAGCTAGTAATCTTTAGGTTACTCCTTATATACCATTATTTTTTCATTCCATATCATATCTTTCACGACGAGGTCTTAAGTAGACCACCCAAATGCTTGTATGCATAGTCAAGCACTGGTTTTTAGAAAACAACTATTATAAAACTTTAATATTAATATTTCAATATTCGAGTCATATAAACAATTTGTATATATGTTATACTCGCGGATTTTAAGCCATATTTATTTTTAACTGTTAGAGGCTTACTGTATTATTGTTTTTATTTTGGTCCAATTACACATCTTGAATCGTGCCATGTAAAAACACTTGCTGTGAAACCATACATCGTGTGTTTGGATGAATGTAGTACCTGTGACTCTTTGATGTGTGCCCCCCTGATGATGCTAATCTGTTTACCGAAATATGTTTGGGGGTTGAAAATATATTTACCAGTAACCTTGTGCATTTGTTGTTTCCTAAGTAGAAACAATTAAGGATTTATCTTCAAGCAGGGGATATCATTTTCGTTCAAGCTTAATTTACATTGTTGCCAATTGTACCATTATATTTAACATTAAAAGGAATCTGCATTTTTACACAGTATATTTACACGCTTTACAGAACAAACAGCATAAATAGATAGCATATTAATGAGGTTGTCTTTGTAATGGAGACGGATGTGTTTTCTAGGACTTACAGACAGAACGTTTCAGTACTGCTTGCTTCAGATGATCAGTTCTGAAGCCCACAAAGAGCAAATCACAGTAAGTCGTAATTCTGCTATCAGAGTGTAGGCATTCTTTCGAAATAAAACAATTTAAAGTATAATTGCAATTCATGTCACTACTCCTTTTTTTAAAAAAAAGTAATTTTGTAATTAAGATAAAATGTCTGGAGAGAAGAAGAATTGGAAGATGTGGGTTATCGTGTGAAAGAAAACACTTACACTAATGCTGCCTCAACTAAACGACCATTAGCGTCCGCACCAAATTACAAGGGCGCCTTAGAACAAATGACAACTTCTCTGTCCGTTACTACTTCAAAGCAAGTGCTCAATTTATTTGCTCCCGTTAAGTATGCTGCTAGGAAGACCTTTCAACAGTCCTAGCAGCTCACGTCTGTTGGAAGGAAGGGGAAATTTGTTAAGGTATTACGAAAGAAACAAACATCTCGTAGTATGGCAGATATAGGCCTGTACTCCAGACAGTTTTATGAGCCGGGATGTCTCGTAGAAGGTATAGGCAGGGGAGGTATTTCTCTCCTGTGAACAGACTCCAGACCGGCTATGGGACCCACAAAGCACCCTAACCAGTGGATACCCTGGGTGCGGCTGTCGAAATGCAAAGGCGAGAGAAATATACCTCCGTAAGAAAGTATACATATAAATATAAGTATACATATATATGCAGTAAAAAGCTGTCCTTGTTCAGCCCCTGAGGGCTGCAGGAGGTTGAGGCTCCCGGGATTTCTAGACAATCGGCACATAAAGGTGACCAGGTTATCAGCCCTACTCACCGGCCGCCTTTACCCCCAGGAGATACCCATTTCTGTTATAGGCTAAGACGACCCCAGGAAAATAGTGCTGCCGGAAGGATTAAGTAAATAAAAAACCTTAATTACCCAATCGGGAATCGAACGCGCGGCCTTCCGGCTTCCAATTAACACCCTCTTAATACATACATAGGTATTTATTTTGTTGTGCTTAGTTAAGCACAAGGATAAATTAAACTGTCAATTTCTCAAAGTACTATAATTCAGACAGTATATAAGCTAGCAGTCGAGCTGTTAGCTCTCTTGATTAGTACTCTAAAGGTCCAAGGTTTAATTCTCGGCTAGGAGATCAGCTATTCTGATGGCGTGTTTTCGTGTTTCCATGCAAATTCTGTGAAAATATTCAAATTAGCCAGCGACCTTTCAGCTAAACTATTTTCTAATTAAATAATCTGCAGTAATGGAGTAACAAAAATAAATTCCACAATGGTGTATTGAAGAGAATTCAGGACAGCACATCTGATATCTGTGAAACTGAAGAAATCTTGTAGTACCAGACAGATCTGCTGTGTAATACCGTAATCGAATTTAACGCGTCTGCTGAAAACTTTATTCTCCTTGACATTTTACGTATGGCGGTTGCTTTTATATTTCGTTTCGTAGTCCTGACCTCGTCTACCTACTCACAGTAAGTGTCGAGGGTTTGTGATTTCACTTGATCACACTCAAACACACACCACAGTCGGTAGGACTCCTCTGGACGAGGGATCGGCCCGTCGCAGAGACCTCTACCTGACAACACAAACACTCACAACAGAAAAACGTCCATGCCCCTGGTGGGATTCGAACCCACGATTCCAGCAAGCGCTCGGCCGCAGACCCACGCCTTAGACCGCGCGGCCACTGGGATCGGCAGTTTTAGGTACTACCTGCGTTAACATTAAAGACCTCTGGATTTTGCGTACCTGTTAGACATGTATGTTACTTATGAGCCTCACAGCAAAAAAACTATTATTTTCGAAAGAGTGTTAACAGATCAGTCTTTGTGCTGTAAACTGTTATGTGCTTACTGTGCGGTAGGAGATACGTTTTCAAATAAAATGTAGATAAAGTGTGCGTTTGAAAGATTAAAATATGTTCACATGCAGCTCATCCGAAGCATGGTACAAAAAAATTTGTCCGACTCACTTCTGCAATCATTATTTGATTTCAAACTTTCTTCGGTGTAGGCAAATAGAAAATGCCGGAAAAAATCAGGAGATATTGTAATTAATTTATAATTATGTTGACTGGGTGAAGAGCGATAGAAACTGGATTGATCACATCTCGCATAGAACTGCCTTCTAACATACGTTATTGACGGAAAACTATAGAAGGAATAAGAAGACAAAGAAGAAGACGTAAGCAGCTACTTGAGGACCTTAATCGGAAAACATACTGGAATTTCAAAGACGAAGCACTGGCTCGCAATCTCTAGCGAACTGTCGCAAGGCAGACTGTTCACTGAACGAGACGTACAGACGCTGCAAGGGGCTTTAGAACGGAGACTGGTCTCGGGTAGACAGAGAGAACAAATACATGTTCACGGCTTACCCACAGAATGTGGGGAAAAACCAAAACATAAGAGCAGCCAATAAACCCTTCGAAATTGTGACAAGTTCAAACATTGATAACGGCAAAAACAAAAATTTCGGTGAAGAAAAACTAATGAGGGGATTAAATATAGGGAATATTTATCAATCCAGAACCACTTATTTTCCTGTATCCTGTCTGAACATTTAAAGTCTTAAATATAAATTTATAGATTAAAATTGTATGTGCTTTTTATGTTGCTGTGAAAACACAATTCTTCATATTATGGAGGAATATGGATTCAGGGTTCTTAATTTGAACCTCAGATGTAGAAAGTGAGAGAAGAGCGGAGAAAATTTCGAGAGAAGCTTCATAATTTTTGCTGTCCGTAGTATTTACTTGGGGTTGTGAAATTATATATGATGGGCGAGGCATGTTGAGGTATAAAAACTTCGTACAAAATTTCAGTGGGGAAACCTGAAGCAAAGAGACCAATTGGAAGACCGAGGTGTAAAAGGTAATTCATAATAAAAACCGGTTCTTACATGAACAGAATATTATAATGTAGATTGGATCCATGGACCATGACGTGGATTGTATTTATATGCCTCAGGTAGACACTGGAAGAGAATTATTGCGAGTATTAACACGGCAATGAGGCTTGTAGGGCCATAGAGATGAGGGAATTTCAGGACCAGCTGAACGAAGATTAGCTTGTTAAGTATTAATTTGCTTTATGGCCTGAGATATTAAAAGTTTTGACCACTTTTCTTTAAGTCGGATTGCTGAAACGATACCAAAGGATACGCAATAGTACGTCGTGCAGCAGCAGTGCTTTCAACTGAGTTGTTCAACTGCATGAAATATTTGGTTTACGCGCTCGTGTGTTTGTGAATACCTTGGCTGCATTCCGGCAGCATTTCTTACAATACGTCAGAAAGTCAAGTTGGATCCCCACATCACTCAGTAACTTACATTTCCATCGTACCAAGAATCTTTCTGTCAACCAACCATACCTACTTCAAAGCTCTCCTTTCTGTCTCGGTCTACCAGCTGAAAACTCAGCAACATGCTTTTGTGTTGAGAAATATTGATTTTAGAATTAAGGTGGCACGTAAACGTAATGCCTTCCTACGCCCATTGCTCCTTGAAGGAATATAGGCTAGCAGTACTGCTAGTCGACACTTTACGTGTTGGAAGAACATCAGCTTTTTCAAGACTGAACGCAACAGAATGTTTTGTTTTGGTATCTTCCGCACAGATGGCAAAACATAAAGACCAAAGATGACATGCCACATGGTTAGGTGGCTGCAAACTCCATCTTAGTATAAATAAAAAATACAGCACAATTGTCTAAGTTCCTTTGGATCTTATGCACCAGAATTTCTTGTAAATTTTAAAGAGACGAGTAGTTTCTACCTCAAAGGTAACATACTCTATCTACATTATAAAGACACTGGGGAAATAAACGCCGTTTAGCGTGAAATTGTAAGAAATACGTAAGTACACTTAATAAGTGTCTGAAGAATTCTGATTGTATTGTGTTACAATAGACGTGCCCGATGTGTTGGATATTTTTCACAGTTCCATTCTAGAAATTCATCACCGTAGATTTTGGTTTTCATATTAAGATAAAGACGGAGCCATTATCTGAAACTCTGTGAACTTTTTTATCCTGAGACAAGGCACAATGTCAAAAGTACGTCGCACATATGATCCCCTCTGTATTTAAAATATGTGTCTGTAAGGGTGTTCAACGGACCTGCAGCTTATGATTTTAATATTGTACATACCGTGCAGGTGTCCTATTGTTATTCACTAGTGTAGAAAAACCAACTAAATGAACTTTTTCACTGATTTCCACTTATTCCTCACTTCCTCCTACATGTTTCGGCACCCCGTAGTGCCGAAACATGTAGGAGGCAGTAAGGAATAAGTGGAAACGAGTGAAAAAGTTAATTTAATTGGTGTGTCTACACTAATGAACAACTATAGCTTATGAAACTGCGTAGCGAATTTAACATAAACTGGTTTAATATAACAATAATTCAGTTCAGTTCAAGTGCATTCAGTTGTTGATTCAACAGCCAGACAGCCAATGATAGAAACAGCACAAGCATATATGCCGATCCCAGTGTCCGCGCGGTCTAAGGCGTAGGTCAGTGGCCGAGCGCTTGCTGGGATTGTGGGTTCGAATCCCACCGGGGGCATGGATGTTTGTCTCTTGTACAGTGTTTATGTTGTAAGGTAGAGTTCCCTTCGAAGGGCCGATCCCTCGTCCAGAGGAATACTACCGAATGTGGTGTGTGTTTGAGTGTGATCAAGTGAAAATAAAGAACGCTCTACACCTGCTGTGAACAGGTAGGTGGAAGAGGGAAGGGTTACGATGATCACAAGCGTATACTAAGAGAAAAAATCAGCTATGTAAATAAGCATAAGCAAGACTTAAAAAGCAAATATTATGAACATCAAGAACGTGGAGCATTAAAGAACAGGTAGCTACAGACAAAATATAAAATGATATGTATATTATAAAAACAATGTACAAAACAATATACAAAAGGAGACAGTGCACGAAAACAGAAACAATTGCAATAATGGAAGGTAATATCTAGAGAGCCATTTGAAGAACAGATGAAATTAATAAACAGAGAGAAATGACAGCAGATAATTGAATGAACCACAAGACAACCAATATGCGTAAAACGGATTAGAAATCAAATAATTCAATTAAATTATGTACTTTAGCATAATAGTATGGCGATTGAAATACAATAATAATAATAATAATAATAATAGTGACATGTAACGTAATAAACCTTCGTTGTCCTTAGGACCGTTTTTCTGGGATGTGACTCCCTGTAATTTAGTAGGTAACTGCCAAAGTTTCAGAGGAACTTACTGCCTGTACTTTGGGGTAGAGCAGTGTAAAGTGCAGAGACAGTAGAGCTTGTCTACCCAGAACATGGACACGGTGACACTTATGTACTAAGCAACATGACTTCACGTGACAAAGGAAAAGCATTCTTAACCCTCACGCCTACAAGTACCTTAAATGTGATTTTACGGCTCAATATTTTCGTTATTTCCCTCCGTCCCTGCAGGAAGATGCTGGGTTAGTGCCTCAATGTCACGAAAAATTCCCTCCATATCCTTTCTGATTCATTAATCATTAGTCCTCATGTCATTTGGTGCTAAATAGCCCAGTCTGTTGGCAGCGTTTTTGAACAAACAATAAACACGTAAGAACACAACTCTGTTCTGACTTCACCACCTCCTTTTTTTAAGACGGCCAATAACTTGTTCCCTTCTTCTATTCTGTTCTGTTATTCTGACGTCTGTCCACAGAAGTCAGTTGTCCAAGAGACACGTATGAAACTTGTGTCATGTTTGATGTTTTCACAGCGGAGTGTTCTGGACTGTGACGTCATGTTGTCTCACCATTGGATGCGAAACATTTGGACTTTCTTTGCAACTTGTCTATGTAAACCACCACATTCCTTTCCTCAGCACTTCCTCACTGAAGAAAAGGCAGCAAGTGCCTTCGAAACGTTGGTGTCCACCAATTACAGTGTCACAACCAACACGCCTATAATTTTAATATATGTAATTATGTTTTTCTTTAATTATTTCTAATCTATACATTCTTGTAGATCCCTTGACTGATAACTACTGGTACGAGTGCACTCCCATGAGTTTCATTTTTGGGTTGAAATTATACGAAACTTTGCCAAAAGAAGACAGGCAGTTTACTCGTACTTATAACGTAATTTTCTGGCGCATGCGCATAACAATTTTCTCCATGGAAAAGCAACAATGTGCTCTCTTTTTTTGTTGTTGACCTGCGTGCAGCTGCCAACAGTACACATTCGTTGAGTGCTGCCACGGAAACGTAAGACTACATTTCCCTTGCACTGTTGTCGGTCACTGTTTTCGAGCTACAGAAGAGATCGCTCTGCTGTAAACAGTTTAAACATACGCCTTCAGGGAAAGCGCCTGATATTTTTGTCCGATTTTAGCCAGATGTGGAGTTTCGCCACTGACTTTCCTAACAGTGCCCAATATCAAGTTTCATGACAATCCATCGAGTAGGAACCGCGCTAATACATGAGGACAGACAGGCGGACGGGCGAAGATATGAAGAAAATAACAGGTGCATTTTGCTATGTAAGCGAAAGTGCCTAAAACGGCAAAAATCGAAAAATGCCCTACTCTTGGTATTGGTTTGGAGCATATGTTGAGGTCATCATTCGAACTCATGTGGTTTGGTTTAGTCCTGTATTTGTCTGAGGGCTGGAGAATTTTCACTACCGTCTGAATGTGTGGTACTTGTTTAGCAACACGTAAGTCCTTGAATTGCTGCAATGTTAACATATTAATACTCATTAGGTATTATATTTTGTAACAGTGTCTACTATTTTTAAAAGCTTGACGCGCGTAGTTCCTCTGTATAAGACTTAAACATTCAGTGCCTTCTTCCTAGAAAAAGAAATCGCACTTCCATCAAAAGCACCAACCATTAAGTGCTGTTTATGAGAATATTCCTACTTATGGTGAGAACCATACGAAACACATAAAAATATCATGCAGAAAAAATGTAGAGTTTTGATGTTAAAGCAGGTGGTAGGCCTGATTAGAATTCCGATTTTAACCTGCTCATGTTTATTTATTTTTATGATTTATTTGAAAACAGCTCCTATTAGCTCAAATCATACGAAGCGGAATAATAAGGTGATTAGCGAACAATCAGTCTGAAAAGTTGCGGCAGGAATTAGTCTTGATGTCAATTAGGTACTCTAGATATATGCACGAATGATCTGAGGAAAAGCAAGAAAATTCTCAATCAGTATAGCCGGGAATCATTTTCGAATACTGGACAAACCAACTGTAAACTACGATTCGGCTGTTCGGCCAGTATCTTTTTCAAATTATTGCAACAGGAAAGGAACGTTCATTCAGAGAGCTTTAACTGTTCTAAAATAGGATTACTCTCTTCTAGGATGAGACGCCGTCTAGAATTTTCACACCTACGCATCAAACTACACATCAGACCTCACAGAATGCAGACTTAGGAATATTACACCTGTCAGTTTAAAAAAAATAATTTGCTGTTTATAAATGAGCAACATATGACTTTAAAACCTCACAGTCATATTATTATGATGTTGAATCTTTATACTGTATGAAGAACAATCCTTACTTCTCCAAACAAAGTACTGTTTTCATTTGTAAAAATAGACGTAACGGCAACAGTATGGACAAATTACGTTAGAATTCAGCGAGACATTCCGTGATTAATAAACGTAGAAGCCGTGCCTTCAAGTACAAACGAAAAGGATATAGCTAACGAAGTCCCAATAAAACCCATTTAATCTGTAGGGCTCCAGTAAGGAAGATGCTGTGTAATTATATTTTTTTAAACCGATCTCAGTTTACTTCCAATTAAATTTTGGTAAGCGAAAAAGTCGACATGCCCACACGACGTGGATGAAATTGTACACGTAAAAGCGACAGAACTAATTAGGGTAAGAGGGGGTGGGAGCAAAAAAGGGCTTTTTTTGTCTTTCTCAATCTTAGAGTGTGTTGGATTTCGAGACATTCCTGAGACTTGTGGGAAATTGCAGGGTGGAAGATGAATGGGAGCTCAAGAAGTAGCCGATTGCTAGACCGGAAAAAAGGGAAACCTGATTGAGACGTGGAAAACGAGAAGAAATAAGAAAGAGAGAAAGAGATAGGCAGGGGAAGAGTAACAAAAAATCACTAATGCAAGCCTCTGTTCAGTAGGAGTACAGTAACTGCACAGAACTGATGCTACATCCGGTACTTAATTCCACTATAATCCAGAGGACGGGGAAAGTAGACGTTTTAGAACTTTATGCCGCTATGCTAAATCCAAATTTCATATTCTCTCACCCGGTGGCACCTTTTATCTTTGATGCTTCACACATTTACAACTGCTCATACAGGTTTCTGATTTCACGCCGGTAACGCAACTGCAATCATTGTAACAAGAGCAACAGTTCTGTGTTTCTGCTACTATCAGTACGGTAAAGTGAGAACAGCGAAGGGTGACTGAGCTTACTAGAGGATTACAGAGTTGTCACGTGATGTAACGTGAACCACAACCGTTTTCCGATAATGCGTGTGTTTAAATGGCCTGCTCACTCTGTTGGAAGAACCAGACATGACTAATATTAACGCAGCAGGTATATCTCTTGCCAGGAATCAGGGGCTTGCCTGCGCGCAAGAGAAGAAAGCTAAGGGAAAACGTAGTGAAGTGGGAGCAAATCAGAACCTGTCTGCAATAGCTACAATTAGGTATTTATTTAACTGAGCTCCGTAGCACTGGGTAAATACACTCGCATATTCTTTCCGCGACACAGGCTGAAATGTGTCAGTCCCCAGTCCTCGGTCTCCGTCGCCCTTCCATCACCACAGTTGCTACATCAACCACATTACTTTAGCCACTCTGCTGTTAACGTTGTTTAATAGACGGGAAAGTCTCTTCCCTCACATTGTGTCAATGTGGCAGAGTAGCTTTGAGGCTCATGTCTGTGCATAGCTCGACTAAAATGAGCTCTTGCCAACTTGAAATTATCTCCCAGCAAACTGAGTTTCACATGTAATAAATTTAAACGATGTTTCCGATATGAAAACTAGAGGCAGCTGACCATGCGGCAAACATGGCGCCTTTAGCAATCAGCCAAACACCATGTTGAATGTAAACTTTTCTACAAGCATTGTTATCCTGGTTTTCGGTGACACCTATTTGTACGCAGTGAGATGATTTTACGAAGGCTAACACAGTCGCAGCTATACCGCCCCTGCCTGTATGTGACACTTTCTCTCGCGCACGTGGCGGCAGAGTTACTTGTGCTGGACTCTACACAGCTGCGGTTCGGACGGCCTCGTCGCTGTTAGCCTCACCTCGCAACTGTCAGGCAACCTCACATCCCTTTAAAGAACATCTACTCTATTAGGAGCACATTCATAGCTTCAGTTACTCTGGATGCTTCAGAAGGGATAGAAACATTTTGGTTGCGTGAGCTCAGTGTTTCACCTCTTACCAGCTTGCCTGTTCATCCCCGCGTCGACCAATGACAGGTAATCTGATTACTACTACAGGTCTAACTTTAAGTACGAGATAGTTTACAACACACAAAGCGAAGTAGCAATCTGATTTCTTCGCTTCATGTGTCGACTAAGCGGGTTCGTCCATGCCCTAGACTCTGCTCCGAGAACTGCACGTCGATTTACACTCCATGCCACTACAGCTGGCGCGAGGTCCACAGGCGCACCTTTGGGTTTGCTATGTTATGCGTGTGATCTCAGGCTTGCACCGCTGTGAAAATGACATCTTTGCTCTTCTGTGATACTACGCAACGTAATTTGTGTTTATTTACCGACGTTTCTGAACAATATATGTGTTCCATCTGCAAAGATCAAGCAGTCCAAGAAGAACTCTTGTACTGCTTGACCTTTGAAGATGGGACTGATGGGTTTTCACGAAACGTCGGCAAACACCAATCTGCGCTGCGTAACATCTCAGAAGGGCGACCATCCCAGAGGAGCGGAGATCTTGTTTGTTGTGTTGTTAACTTGCGGACCCTAAACACGACCAAACAGCACTTCCACATTTGAACGCAATCCGAGGCAGGGGGTTTTGAAAAAATGTATAAATGTTTTCTATGGGCGTCTCTTCTTCTTTCATCTATATAGCACGTAACATTTAGTTCCCACTTTGCATGGAAGGCAATTCCTTCTCTTTCGATAGATAAGCCAAACAACCTGCACTTATTTGTTGGTCTTTATGAGAATCACACCAAACAGGTAAACTTGCTATGTCTGCAGAATACATGTAGCCTGCCTTCATGTTGAAGCAGGTGTTAGGCATAATTACCACAAGTTTTAAAGGCTTCAGAGTTTTATACAAACATCAGCTTACAATGAAATGCTTTACTGTAAGTCAACTGCTTATCGAAAGTGTCGTTTTAAGCCGTGAGTTCCAACAGTTAAATCCTTTACCGACGTTTCGCGACAACGTATGGGTCAAATCTTCAAAGGTCAAGAAGTCACACGAAGCTTCACTGGACTTCTTGACCCTTGAAGATGGGACCGATATGTTGTCCCGAAACTTCGGTAAAGGATTACCACTCGACGCTACGTAACACCCCAGAAGAATGTAGATCTCATCATGCAGTATGGCTGTAAGACCCGCTCGGTTTGCCAAACAGTTTTGATGCCTCTATCCATTGAAGGGTCTGAGTAACGTACTTTATGGTTGAGACAACCCGGCGAATTTGCGACACCTCAAGGTGGAAAGCCCACAAAAAGCGGTGGATGGGTGGAGGTATTTAATGCTACACATATTAGTGTTTTTGTCGTCCACTAAAGCTTTCTGAGTCAGAATTAGCTTATCACGATTTTTTAATTTTAGTGTTGGGAAGTATATAAACACGGATGTTGCATACTTTAACTCTCGACATAACCTGTGCATCTGCCATCTTCGCTAGTTTGTGATTGTTTTCTTACAACACTATTTCACACGGGGAGTTTAGGTAAGTTCACGTTGTAGCTCAGCTCCAGATTTCTTATGTCTGACACATAAGTTGTCGCCAACCAACGAAAAGAAGTAGAGTGAGTGCAGTAATGGTAAATATATAACACATATCCTTTCTGAGTACTTAAAAAAACGTAAAATGTCGACCATACACTCATATGTATTTTTAAGTAATATACTTGAATGATTTGGTGTTATGGAAGTAGGGTATATTTACAAAGTGAGACATATTTGTCCACTTCTTTTGGTAGAAACGTGGACTCTATGAATTTGGCTTATTTCTTTCCTGTTTCATTTCAACGTTATGGACGACAGTTGAGATCGAAGTACGCTGTTCTGTACACGACGTCTCTGTTGGCCTTCAGATTTTGAACTCGAGTATTAAAAGGAAACGAATTTGCTCTTCAACCAGACGAAGCAGTCTACACGGAATAATATGGCGGAAGTGGTAAAGCTTCCGGCTTGTATTCAGGAGTCGGTGGGTATGCGTTTCGGCCGGAACACTGTCTAGCCTCACTGAGAGTTCTGTTGTCCCCGCAGAGTGTCCTGGGATATCCTTGTGTACGAACGCCTTGAAGCGTTCCAAGATGGCTTCGTTCTAAAAAATTTTCTATTGGTCATTCAATAACCATCCTACCATTGTATGTTCTGTGGTCGGGCTTATTAACAGCTTTGTTGAATAAATCACCCATAAAGATTATAATACAATAAACAAAATAAATATTGCAGTTATATAATTTTGAAGACTTTTCTACAAACTTGGCAAAAGTGCTTTCTTATAAAGGTACATGTGGAACATAATTCGTTTTCCTTTTTCATAGAGATGGTTTAGGTTTTTCAGTATGCAGTGATGAAGATGCGGTCTGTACGACCCAGGAGTAGCGGTTTGATTCTTGGCAAGGTCAGGAATTTTTTTCCCTATTGATTGTGAAGCTCAGCAAACATAACTTCGGACTTTCTTCTTGGGTTGGCGGCAAGGGCACATAACAGACAAGTCGCCTCCATCTTATGCTGAGTTTAAGAATGATGGGAGCTCCAGAACCACTCCTGTTACGTCGTCGTGCTCGGAATAGGAAGTTCACATTTATATACAAGGTACATTTCTGACGTACATTTATATTAATAAACTTAGGGATATATATCTCTTTTCTAATTTACATAAGGAAAAAGCTGATAACAGTCAGTTTGGACTCATTTGTTTTGTTGCGTTTTATAAGTTTATTGATTGTAAGGCTTACCGTCGTTACGCCTAAAGAAAACGATGTTTTCAGGACATTAAAAGAGCACGATTTGCTTCTCTCTAGTTGTAGCAGTGAAGTAAGTCTGATTCCCATGTTACGGCAGCCTCAAATGCGCTAATGTGCTAGCCCGCGCTGACAGACAAGTATAAGGAATCGGTGTAATAGTAACTGGTGGAGAAAACAAAATTTTTAGGAGAGAAACCAGTCCCAATGCCATTTTGTACACCGAAAACACCACAGAAATTATGTGCAACTGAGCTTGGGTTCCAGCAATGAAAAACCAGCGTCTAAGTAGCTGAGCTGTGCCACAACCAACATATCTACTAAATTAATTACTTAAAAACTTTCCTGGAAAAAGACGGGTAATTTTCTTTATTGGTTTCTTTTATACCTTCAAAATTTGTATTCCCTTTCCATATTCATCTATGTTTTGTCCACATTTCTTTTATTTTAATTATCATTGCTTTATTACGTCTTGCAGATAACCTAGTGTTTCTCAACTTATGGGTCGCGACCCAATTTATATTGCAAAATTATTTTATGTGGGTCGCGAAAGAGGTTCGTGAAACTATATATTTCTAAGGCTGCTTGAAGAAATGTACGAAGAACAGTATTTTTTAAATGTGATTATTTGTAGTGACATTGTGGAAATGTAAAATTGAAAGTCATGTTGCAAAAATGACAGAGGTCATTGATTTCCAAGTTTGTCAGTCTCTCAAAGGAAAAAATGTATCAGCCAAAAAAAAATTTTTTTTTTGCGCCGGTGGCATCATACTGTTGGAAAAATTTTCTAAATTTGAGGAGTGCCTCGCAAAACACAAAAGAGTCGCATTTAAAACTATAAAGACTAACTTTAGATACAAAAGCCATAACGGGAATCAGAGTACTAAATTCAGCCTCATGCGTAAGTACGTAAATTCAAGTATGTTTAACTTCATTGCACTAAATAATTAAAATATAAAACCTGTTACATAGATTCACATTTTTATTTTACAACTCTCCGTATTTCTGACTCCTGGGGTCGCGACACAAAGCTATTGACCTGATTTGGGTCGCAGCTAAAAAACATGGGAAGACAAGTTTCTAACACGTTTTACATTAAGGGCACGTAATTAAGTTACAAGTTTCTCCTTCAGATTTCACTATTTCTGACACAGTTCTGCCATCTGTGCATGTACTCGATGAACTGCATGTTTTGTTAGTAGAATAATACACCCTGGCTTAAGCAATCTAAAATCGTACCGTATTATGTAGAGTTTTGCGAATTCCATTAAAGTTTGTACTTCATACGTCGTGGTGAAGCAGTTAGTTGAGGCACTGCACTCCTACGTCGTGGTGAGGCAGTTAGTTGAGGCACTGCACTCCTACGTCGTGGTGAAGCAGTTAGTTGAGGCACTGCAGTACAAGCCGGCAGATCGCGGGTTCGATTCCTGATGGTGTCACTGGAAATTTTCATTGACATAATCATTTCGGCCGCACTATGGCTCTGGGGTCGGCTCAGCCTCTAACAGCAATGAGTGCCAAGAATATCTCCTGGGGGGTAAAGGCGGCCGGTGCGTACGGCTGACAATCTTACCACCTTCATGTGCCGATTGTCTTGAAATCTGGGAGCCTCAGTCTCCTGGATCCCTCAGGGCCTGTCCAGGCCTGTAATGGGATTGCTTTAACTATTTTCACTTAATACATGTTTTCTGTCACTGTGCTTATGACTTCCACTTTGCTGTACCCTCATAATTTCTCTCATGTGAAGCCCACCCTAAGAATTATCTAAACGAAAATTATTTCTATGACGCTGCATTTACAAAATGGCTCTCAAGTCAATAAACAGAGCCATCTTTTGTATGTAATACGAACCCAACATAGCCTTCGTTCTGCGATGACTCAGTTATGGCTCGAATAACATCACCGCTCCTTGTATTTATTCGTCGTGTATGAGGTCGGTGTTTGCGAGGCTGGAAGAATTGTGCTGTAATCTATGTAAGAGTTCCCTTCGCGACCCGTGTAAGTGTATATACCGACATATACATGAGGGAATGTTTGTGTATGTACTGGAGGCACGGTGAAAATACACACATACCCAGTTCGAGCCACCGGCTAACACGCTATTGAAGAAAATGCTACAATAGCATCGGAAATTCAGTTTCCGTTCTAGCTCCGCCTCGTTGCTCGGGTAGCTTTGTGCCCCTGACAGGCGGGGCTCAACTCGGGTGACGAACGAGCTGTAGAGGTCCCCTTCATGCCGACGAACCAAGAGAACTCCATCATAGGCAGAAAGAGATAGTCTAATGGGTGTCTACTTACAGCTATTTTCTTTCATCTCAAAAGGCGTTTAAAATACATACCCAGCAGCGTCAGTATGGGTTCAGGCCTACCACTTCGTAAGGAACTGTCACTTGGTAAGATGTCTATTTAGGATTCTTCTGCAACATACCGTATGCTGTGTTATCGGTAGCATGCCATATATATGCAAAGTAATCGACCTTTCTATCAAGCGTTCTTTACTCCGCTTCTCGAAAAGGGATAAGGTGAATGACATGGTGGTTTTTTGAGGATAAACTAAAGTAAGGGGCTGTGTGCTCGCTGCCTTAAAGGGGATTCTCATGAAGATTTTCTCTCTGTGTTGCACTTGTCGCTACCAACCAGTATCTTAGCGAAACCTATTCAATCACCATGGAAAGTTTCTGTGTTATTAAAGTGAAACCTGCTTATAACGGAATCACAAGGGAAAGGCAGGTTACTTTTAATACAGGTTCTTTAAGTTATAGTAAAGAAATCCAAGGGATTGGAAATTCTTTCCTCTAAATGCAGGTTTAATTTCTACCGAGATTCCTTTGAATATTGTTTTCACTACATCAGGTTATAGTAAGAATGGTCCTTAAACTTCAACGTGGAATAATTCATTTCCTATCATCACTTTTCTTTCTTTTTAATTCTTCTATCTGTTTCAAAACCCTCTCTTTCATTGCCAATTCTGTTCTTTGTTACTTGAAAACTTTAAGGGACTGCACACCGGTGTGAGGCTAATAATTAATTATATGATGTAACCGTCTTCACAACCTCAACATAACATTTGTTGTATAAAATTTATTTAAAAATAATGAGGCAACACGTTTCGATCGCTCATAAATCATCATCAGGCCTTCTACAAGATAAAATTGAAGAAGATTTCTTGCCTGTGAGATCTTCTTCAATTTTATCTTGTAGAAAGCCTGATGATGGTCGTATGAGCGATCGAAACATGTTGCCTCATTATTTTTAAATAAATTTTATACAACAAATGTTATATTGAGGTTGTGAAGACGGTTTATAACGTAATTAATTACTTGAAAACAGTGAAATAGGCTACATCTTTAACATTCAGATGGCACAGTTTCGAACTTCGGCTAATATAAACATGCGAAAGCGACGTGTTTATGTGGAGACAGAATTAGAACTCCTTTTGGCACCATTTGTAGAGGGCATTAAGACCGTCTGTCCGTATGTTTGAAATCGAAACTGAAGAGGCGGATTTTGAAGACATTTACGTGAACGTTAGATAATCTGAATGTAGAAAACCTTAGTTTTCTACATTCAATAAGAGGACAACATGGCGGACGCACGAATCTGTGAGGCGGGAGCAGCATTAACCCCCTTGCTAAATCCAGTAAATATAGTAGCAAATAGTAAGGATAGTAAACCATAAGAATAGTGGCAATAAATAGTGGTTGTAATAAATATAGTAACCACAGTATTGAAAGTTATAATTTACGCTATCAACAGCAAAGCTATGCAGAACAGTTACAGGAATTCGAAAGCCAAAGTGAAAATGACACAGTTGGTAACATTGTATACTTTGGCAGGGGATTGTGGCTCTCAAAACTTATTTAAAAAACTGAATCGATGTGGGTTAAACTTTCTGCGGCGTATTTGAATTTTCTGCATGCAATCTCCCGCTGTTCAAAGGACAGGGAGTTTCTTTTCTCTGTACTCAATGAGGGCACAGAAACTCGCGATTTTGTGATACGTTTTGGACAGACGTAGCTCGGGTTGCACAAACAGAACACGAGGAGTTTCATCATCACCAAAAGAGAGACACGCGATTTCTTTAGCTTCTTAGAGATAACGTAAGTTTCTATTACCTAGGCCCGAAAGTTGAGTGGTTTAGCATTATCATTCCATATTTTAGGGTCCCAGGTTACTTTTTCCCCCAAGTCTGACTATCTTATATATAACCTTTTGTGACTACTCTTAGTCCTTTCATACAATGTCTTAATAGGCCACAACCATTTCTTTCCACATCTAAAACTTCGTATTTCCTACAATTCTATCAATCGACGCTATAGAAACGGAGCTATTGGAAGTATCGTCAAGTAAAAGGTACACAAATTTTCCAAAAACCTAGGAGCTACAGCAAATCCTAAGTGTAAGAAGGGCGACGTAAAACAAGTACCACGCCGAGGATCTACAAATACCATGCGTCATCTTACAAAATTCAGTTGTCACGGAAACCTGGCACCATGGACTTTCCAATCGACAATTTGGCTGTATTTCAAAACGGAGCATTTTCTTTTGGAATAAAGTTATTTAACCACCTCCCAATAAATATAAAAAGCCTATCTAATGAAATACAATTATTCAAACCTGCTTTAAAGAGGTTTCTCCTCTTACATTCATTTTATTCAATAGAAGGGTACTTTAATTAAATGATGCCTAAGTATTGGTTTTATTTATAAATTAAGTTCACTGGTATTGTTACTTATTACGTACTTATCAACTTTAGTTGTACAAATTTTAATTTAATTTTTATTTTATCTGCGGATATATTGTGTGATATATTTTTTATATATGTCAGTTTGTAAGACAATTTCCACATCATTATGTTCACTATAACTGAATTGGATTAATGGAAAATAAAAGAAACATGAAACATGAAGTAGGCCTAACCAAGAATAAACAAAATTCTGTTAGCACAGAATTGATAATGTTTTTCATGATCATGAATATTATATAGTGAGATTTCAGGCTCACTGCGGTGGCCATAAATAATGTGACCCACTGTATTCTGGGATGGCGATTCTTGTAGTCTGACGTTAACTGATCAAAGTTTCGGTGGAACCGGTTGCCTCCATGTTTATAGTGGTGAAATATTACCCGAAAGATGTAATCAACAAATTCCACCGACTAACTAACTAACTAACTAACTAACTAACTAACTAACTAACTAACTAACTAACTAACTAACTAACTAACTAACTGACTGACTGACTGACTGACTGACTGACTGACTGACTAACTCCATGGAGCACAGTCTTTCCTGAGAAGCTAACAACAGGTCGTCTGCTAGTCAAGAAATTACCCGCATTTTGTGGAACCTGAAGATTCATTACCGCATTTACAAGACCCCGCCACCTGTCCCTATCTTATCAGTCCAGGTCCCAGGCTTTGTAAGGTGTTTCGTAACACGAAATTGTTTACGTTGAGGAGTTGTTAGCACCTCGCCCAACCCCCAAGCTGGGGGACAACCACTTGTGGGCTGTCCGCGACTGCTTATTCAATGTATTCGCAGCTCCCCTCCATAACCGGAGGCCGTTCCCCCATCCGCAACCTGAGGACGCGCCGTGCCGTGGTTGCAGGGACCCACCTAACACGGCAAATTCCACCGACACGTCCGTAAATTTCTTCTACACTATCTTCGTCACTTCTAAAAGAACAAAATTCTTCAAAGAGTGGCCTCTTGAGAACTAGCTGAATGGTAATGTAAAAGAACGAAGACGAAAGTGCACGGAGATCGATTTGCTCCTGTACCACTTTTGCGTCCAGAAATTCCACTTCAATCGGCACTTCTCACTGAGTATATCGTGTAATTTTTCGCTACCATTTGCGGTATAGCCTCTATAAGCTAATGTAATGGGTGTCAAAGCAATTGCCAAATTTGTGAAGCAAGATCTTAGCGCAAGTTTTTAAGACTTGTAACCGTAATGTTTGCTTCCTTAGGGTTTCAAGTTCTGAGGAATATTGAAAGTCAAGTGAAATGAATTCCAAAACTCCAGAAATAAGTTAAAAGCAATACTTTATGTTATTCTCTCTCTCTTCTCTGTCCCATTCCTTTTGTTTGGAGGAAATTACTACGTGAAATAACGAGTATTGTGGTGGTCGCAGCACATTTTCCATTTAACTTATGGTTTATAATAAATTTATAAAGTCGTTTGCCATAATGCAGAAAGTTTCACGTAAAAAAACCCCTAGGAAGATTTCGTGTAAAGGAAAGCATCCCCTAATATTTCAATCCTTATATCTTTGTGAGGAAAATATCTGACTCACATTTTCCAGTCGAACATTTATGAACTTTTTTCCATTATTTCTTCAAGCATCAATTACGTTGGGGAAAGACGGTCAATATGGCACCCAAACGACAATTTTATATGTAAGGTACAATGCTTGAAATTTAGAAGGTAATGAAAGATCTTGTTATTGCTTTTCTTCTCACATCACCATCTTATTTATAAATGGTTAGCAACGATTGAAAGGGATATACCCGCTACATATTCATCTCTATCCCGCAGAGAGAGGCTGTATGTCTCTCGAGATGTTGATGCCTACCGACTAACTGCAACTACTCTCACTACTCGGATACTCGAAATGTTATTTGGGTGGGAATAATTTTCGGATACAGTATACAATTTTCACTTCCATGTCTTATAAATTAAAGCAACTGTACGTGGAACATTTCTGTAGGAATTAGTGGCGTTGATAGACATTGTTTTTCGTGCGAAATATTATGGCATAAATAAGATCTGTGACGAAAGAACCAGCAGAGGATCTTAGGTTAAAGCAGATTTGTTGAAAAATCTAACGCTGCTTATGAGTTCAATTGTAAAAATTCGTATGTTTCTGCTAGACAGCAAACTCAGTGGTTGCCGGAGTTGTTACTAGAGATACTTGTAACTAATTCTTTGCAAACAGAAACTTGTCATGAATATAGAAATCCCCCAATAAGCCTCGTCCTCTTTTAGTCTATGTAGTTTACTGCATGGAAGCAAATTTCGAATCTTATATTACACTTTAGCAATGTCAGTCCATCGGGTCCAGATGTCACACTCCCACGTTGGACTTCCAAGAACTGCCTTCAGACGGAAGGTGACGTCAGTAGGCTGGACGTTGGAGTTCCACGAACCGGCACTGATAGCAGGAGACGCCAAAGCACAGAATTCACCCTCACGGATGTGCGGAGGGTATACAAGGGCAACCCGTAACTGAAGCTTCCACGGCAACTTCGTAGAGGGTCACCGGGCGCTAATACTAAAGTAGAAAGCACACGCATTATTCCCGTTTCCAGGCTAACTGCGGTCACCACCACGGAAGTATAATATACATAAGCACACATTATTCATGTTTCCACGGTAACTTCTTTAATAAGTGTGCCTTGCCTGCCTGAGTCGCGCGGTTTCCACGGTAACTATGCAAATGGATGTGCCTGGCCTGCCAGGGTCACGAGGTTTGAACGGTAACTACTTGAATGTATATGTGTTACCTGCATGGATCGCGAGGTTTCGACGGTAACTATGCAAATTTTAACATTATGTCCTCAAGCAGAGTAATCTCTTAGAAGACATGGGCATAGACAGGAAGAATTATCAAAAAGAATATTGAAGCTGTTAAACGGCGGAGAATTTCTTGGATAAATACAGTGAACTCGGTTATAAGGTCAGGGAAGGGACTGAATATTTTGTGTTGTTATAAAAGAGTGTCCTCCTGACCGAGGAGTGTAATGTTTAGTGTTAACAGCGTGGAATTAATTGTTACCACATAATATCTGACACTACAGGCGAGGTGTCGCATAAAACGATGTCGTTATAAGCGGGTTCAAATTTATGTGACCTTTAACTTACGAATAATGACTTCCTTCCATAAAGTGTCGAATAGGCTGAGATAGGAGACACGTAAAATAACAAAGTATCCTGTTCGTTTATGGCATCTCTAGTACCTGGTATTCCCTTATACCGTGTGGAAGGAGACCCTAACACCCATAGAGGATGGATACATCAGATTCTGTTTTCTGTATAACTTGGCTACTTTGGTCTGTGGCGGTATGACAGTAGATACATACGCGCAGTGGTTCCACACGTATTGGGAATCCTGTACTAGGTGCTTTGTTTAAGTAACACAGCGCATTCTGCCGCAGTAATACAAAGTTTACAGGCTAATGTAGAATCAAGATCATAAGCTCGATACATAACCGATTTGGATAGCAGATTGACTTAGTGTTGGTCAAGGAAAATTAAACATTTCGTGATTAGTGGCAAAAGCTATGACAACATTGTCAAAGAATGGCGGAAATCTAACTAGCTGGCTCGAGACTGACGTCAAACTTCCTTACCAATGAGAAGTCATGCCATTATCCCTGATACTCTATTGCCTCCTGACGAACTGAATGAATAAGCAGCCTCTGCACATATATTGGAGGTATTTTTCAGTTTTTGATATTGAAGTGGTTATAAAAACAGCAAAATCTCCTCTCATTTCATTTGTAGGATGAAGCTTTACACTTCACTTTATTTTGCAATTGGCGGTTCAAAATAATCGACAGGGTACCGTTTGTCTGGGTAACCATGCCTGCCGATATTCGAGTACGTAATGTAGCAGAAAAAATTGTCGTATGGAGAAAAGTAAATAAATTATTGTATTATAAGATTGTTCCAGTTGTTAATATAAACAAAATCTCTAATCACTGGTGCGAACAGATTTTTATTTGGTGCTAAACTTGACGCCAGTGCCCATATTTCACTGTCCACAACATATTTATCCACCCACACACCCGCAGAAGGGAGTACGCGCTGGCGCGGGTGGTTGAGGCACTGCGCGGTTTCGATTCCCGATGGGGTCATTGGGATCCTTCATTGACTTAATCCTTCCGGCCGCTCTATGGCCCCAGGGCTGTGGAGTCGGTACACAAAAGCTCCGACTCCGACTCCTTCATAAAAGCTCAATATGCATTAATAACGGTAAACCTATAAGGCATTTCATCATCAACACGTGAATCACCAGGCTACTTTTTAGACTTATAACCTATATTTAAGTATAAGTCTAATGGTTACTGTAGCTATCAGGGCTCTGGATTTGGAGTATCTAGTTAAGATTTTAGACTGAGGTCGGAGTCGGAGTCGGTACTTTTTCCCCGAGTCGGAGTCGGGGTCGGTACTTTTTCCCCGACTCCGACTCCACCTAAAAATTCCTTCCGACTCCGACTCCACAGCCCGGTATGGCCCTGGGGTCGACTCAGCCTCTGAACAGAAATGAGAATCTCCAGGGGGTAAAGGCTGCCAGTGCGTAGGGCTGACAACTTTGTCACCTTCATGTGTCAACTGTCTTGAAATTCTGGGGTCCTCGACCTCCTGGAGTCCTAAGAGCCTGTCCAGGCCTGTACAGGGATTGCTTTACCTTTACTTATACGTTTATCTTTGCCCAGAGGACGTTTGCCTTAGTGAGAAAGGAGGCAAATGGTCTGTGGAATTTAAAGGCTGCCACTGCTGTGACTGCAGAGGATTCTTTTGCCTTGGGTGTGGTACCGTGCAGTCTGGCGGAGAATAACAGAGGAAATGATTACTTCCTTAAAGTCGGTACAGTTTTATAAAATCCAGCAGACGTCACCAAACAGAAGACGGCAGACGTCAGAGTCATTTGTAATTTAATGATGACCTTTATACCGGCTGATCTGGTAATGTCGGTGTGATGCTCTAAACCGCCAAATTTTGATGCAGAGTTGTGGAGTTTTACCTACACTCATCCGTGTACGTCAGAAACCTAATAACCTAACGTCATATGCCGTTCATACCGTTCTGAGTACGACGTCGAACACAGCTGATGTCCTACCCCTTTTTCTTGTTGGATTCATCACTTGTTTCTTTAGAGAGTTACAGAAGTTGTGGAGCCGTCCAAGCGACGTGGGAGGATCGTCGGATTGCGTAATGCTCTGCAGAAACCTGCGTGTGTTATTCATGTGTAATACTTCGTAAAGAAGAAAGGGCCAGTAATAGACCCTTGTAACACAATAATAAACTTTCGGGTTACACCCAAGGCCAAGAATTTCTTGACGGTTCAAAGAACTGCTGAGTTCTAGAGAAAAGGCCCTCTCTTTGGATTTAGTTACACATGCACACCGCGTAAGACTATCCTGATGTGTAAAACAACAATGTTTGCTCGTGTGCGTTTATTCACCTTAGACAGAAGTAGTGAAGAATAGGTAGCAGAATGCAAGTATGCTTTAGTGTGTTTTACAGTATCCATCCCTGCCGAAAAAATCTTCTTGCTAGGAGATTAAAATAGAGTATATATTTACCCTGACAAATTTGGTACCTTGTTACAAATGTCGCTGTTTATTATATGGCATAAATGTTGTTCTTTATTATTTTGGTATAAATGTAGCCGTCTGTTATCTTGGTGTATGTGTAGATGTTTATAGTCTTTGTAAAAATGTAATTGTTTAGTATCGTGTTGTAAACATAGCTGTCTAATACCGTGTTATATATATATATAGCCGTTTGGTGTCGTGTTATAAATGTAGCTGTTTATTATCCCCGTACAAATATAGCTGTTTTTCCCGAACTGTTGAGGTTTTCATAAACTTTATTTTTAACAAGTTGCGTGTGAAATTTCACCAGGCGTAATGCTATTTAATAATAAAGATGCCGGATGAATAAAAAAGAAATTGTCCTACCTTTTAATCCTTACTGCTCTTGCTTTAAGAAACTAAATTTGTGAGTAGGGTTACGCATGTGCATAGAGAGTTGGTGTTTGAAGGTAACATGTGCAGTGTGCGTGTGGTATTCCATAGGTTTCAAAGTATCCTGGTATTTTGTGGGACGAGGCTCCGACAATGTCAGAAATATGCGTTTGATCTCACAGCCTGATTCAAATCCAATTTAGAGAATGCCTGCAATTTCCTGAATATTTCGAAATAATTGGTGCGTAAAAGTCAGCATATTGAAGGAAATTTTGGTGCACTGAAATATGTAAATATCATACGAGGCCAAACGTGATTGGGCTAAAGACCTTTACAGCCTTGTGTTCATTGTGTGATGGGTGTCCTACATAGTGTTTTGTTAATAACACAGTTTGTGACCCGCATAGCCTTCTGTCAGTAGCAATGAGGAGCCTGAACAATGCTGATTTAGTAGTGCAGCGAGTGACCAGCACAATCTGCTGTTTATGACGCAGTGACTTGTAAGTCGTTGTGTTGATGCTGTAATGAGTGGCCTGTACAGCGTTGTGTTAATGGTGCAATGATTTGCCAGGACTGGCGTCAAATCTTTGCGCAAATATTTGTGCGGATTATATAAATAATAACCTACTTCGCCATTTATAAGTGAGAAAGAGGTAGACATGTGAGATAACCATGCCGTCAGGGTGTTTCCGTGGTTTCGTCAACTTTAATTTTTAAAACAGTGAACCAAATTTTACCAAATTTTGTGCAACTGGAGAACATGGTAAGGCCATACTCTGCAGTTCCAACTGCCAGCAGTAACGAATTGACGGAAGAGAAAATATGTGAAGTGAAAGCGAAAGCAGTAACTTTTATTTTAGGGATCTAAAATGGTGTATGGTAATAAATTTGGAAAAGTCATGTTTTATATACACATTTTGTAAAAGATAGAACAACAACACAAAGGAGGGACAAATTTCTTCTGCTTTTACGTTTTATTTTTGAAGGTGACAATAAGCCACTGAAGGTAGTTTATGTAAAATTTGGTGCTGAAATACATCATAAAAGTGACTTCCACATTACAAATGAAACAACAGTTCTAAGCCAAAGTCAAAATCATGGCGACAGAGTGCACTTTGATTTTGTATGCAACGAAAGTGACGCATTTGGATTACTTATTTAAGCAATAAAATTTTCAAAAAACCAAAACAAATAAAGAAGTATAATTCTGTGCCATAAGGAAAGAGGGTTTATAATTCTGTGCCATAAGGAAAGAGGGTTTATAATTCTGTGCCATAGGAAAGAGGGTTTATAATTTCTGCTCCGAATTCCTTTTTATTATATATTCAGTGTTACTTCAGATCGACACCTTCCTTGACTCCGTGAGTATAGTGACCAGGCTCCTAGGACAAAGAAAGAAAAATGGTGGTTGCAGTCGCTGGATGTTTCACACCGTAGCGCCCAGACCGGATGTGGGGCTCATTTAGTCTCCTTGACAGGGGTACAAAAGGTTCTTTTGTCAGTGGTAAAGCAGTCTGACCGCGAGATTGACCACCTAACCCCATCTAAAGCTGATGGCAGGAATGCGTACCTTCATCATCTTTCCACAATATACATTAAAGGCGGTAAGGTAAAATTGTGGCTGAGAAAAATTAAAATACAGCCACAATTTTACCTTATACGCCTTTAGTCAGAATGTTTCCTCCTATCTGTTTCATATGTATTCCGCCTGAGTATTTAAGGCACCACAATAAAGCACCAGTAACCAAAGAGTACCTAATTTCGTGTGGGAGGTCTCAACCACTTCACTGGCAAAGAACTGGGTTTCTTTTATGGAAGTATTTAAATTTCACTACTACATTTACAACAGTAAAATAGTTCCTGCTCTTCTCAGCCGCATTAAAATAGTCTCTGATGTCATAATTTTTCCCTCTAAGATCGATTATTATTATTATTATTATTATTATTCCATCTACGACAGTTTCTCTCAAGTGGTCTCCTATTCCTTCAGATTTTCTTATTTAAAGTAGGTACATGTTTCTAATTTTTTTCGAACATGGCATAAACTCCGGCCATTTAATTTTTTTTGATCTAATAGTACTGCCTTACAGAGAAGTATGTTAAATGTAGGATATGTAGATGGGCAGGCTATATAGAAAGCATTGGTACGTTAAAAATGCACAAAACATTTTTTCGCAAAAAATCATTTGGAAGTTCTGGCGTAAATTTTAGGACGATATTAAAATGAATGATGAATGAGTAACTTAGAGGGTGTGGAATGAATTCCTTTGCAAAAAATAGGGACCAGTAGTGGGCTGTTGTAGATAATGTAATAAAAAACGAAAACCAGGGGTTTTCTTTGCCATTCATGTAATAGACACACTCCAACACACCTGGTATTTTTATGGAAACGATTAATTGGTTTTTATAAAATTGCTGGCTCCTTCCTTTTGATATTTTTATATCGATTAACCCTTTAAAGGCGAAGCGTATCTGTTTTATATAAGGGCTCAGTGCGTACCGCGCTGTAAACACTCTCCACTTCGGTTATAAAAGCCATTCTCTTAATGTTTTATATGGCAAAGTTTGCTGTTTGTTCTGAGATCCGTACAAAACACATAAACGCAATGTGGGCACCACGCAGAATTTTTTAATGTTAAACCTGGTGGTATGTGAAGTTACCACTAGGCTTTAAAAGTTTAATGTTGTAAGCTTGATTAGGGGCTAAATTCTGCACGGACGAAGTACCGGTGTGTTTTATAAGTAATGCTGTATTAGAGAGTAGCGTATGGCACAACTGCTTGTATTGTAAAAGCAATAAATTGTGCCACAATATGTTCTACATTATATTAATAATTTATGAAACACAATGGAATGTTTTCCGCCGACAATTTCTTGATCAGCTAAGAGACGATTAGTTTCTCAGGAAGAAATGTGCTCTGTGGACCTAACTGTAATGTATGTAAACCAGGAAAAGCGGATTAGCATCAGAAAGTTGCAATAATTTGCTAAAATTAGTCGGCAGTAGATAAAAACTGTCCTAATTAAATGGCAAAGGAGATGAAGAAGATCAATGTTTCTGTTAATAAGGTTCATTTTGCTCGAATAACTACTACTGCTGAAATATAGAAGAATATATGTAAGCTGTATTAGAAATAAGTGAAAGAAAATGAAGTATTAAGAAAGGAATGTAATCTATGTTGACAGGCGCTGTAACAGAACTTGTGTTTAGTAAGGAAGTACGAGTAGCCCATTTTTAACGTTATAAATACTCCTATAAAGGCCGCGCGGGCTAAGGCGTAAATCTGCGGCCGAGCGCTTGCTGGGATCGTGGGTTCGAATCCCACCGGGGGCATGGATGTTTGTCTCTTGTGAGTGTTTCTGTTGCCAGGTAGAGGTCTCTGCGATGGGCCGATCCCTCCTCTAGAGGAGTCCTACCGACTGTTGTGTGTGTCTGAGTGTGATCAAGTGAAAATAAACAACCTCGACACCTACTGTGAGTAGGTAGAAGAGGGAAAGACTGCGAAACGAAAAGAAATACTACCATAAATCCTGGAATTATTTAAAGATGTCAAATATATTCTTCTTATAGAAGGTAACACTTTATAGTCCCTTGGTGGTGTGTGCGATATAAATATGGACACGCGGGAATGGAGGTATGAGCTCATCCGTAATTAACCTCTGCGTCGGATAAAGTTTGGACAGCTGCATGTCCAAGTCTCTTGACTGCGTTTTAAATATCCTGTGGTGCCCACTGCAAGGAGGCTGTTTGGACGTTAGGGCTGCTCTGAACGCCTCAAGGAAGGAGACAGGATGCTCGTCTCCAGAATTAACAAGACGGACAGCGTACGTATAAGGTAACTTTGAGTCGCTTTCGAGTAACCATTGTTGCCGTGGAAAAGAAATAAGTATTATACATTCCGAGTGTGTGTCTGTAGCCTTAGTTATTCAGCATGCAAAACGCGTGGACCGTATTTTATTGTCATCTGTGGGCTGTCTGGCTGTACCATATGTTACCACATTATCTCATTATCTCATAAACGGCACTATTTCCAGAAAGGGGTAATTGAACCTAAAATGTGTTTTGACTTTCTCAACAACACTGTCTGAAACATTTCTCATTCTAAACCAGAATTCGGAGATATATTACCATAAACGCCCATCCCAGTGGCTGCACGGTCTAAGGCGTGGGTGTGCGGTCGCTCGCTTGCTGGGATTGTGGGTTCGAATCTCGCCGGAGGCATGGATGTCTGTCTCTTGTGAGTGTTGTGTGTTATCAGGTAGAGGTCTCTGCGTCGGGCTGATCACTCGTCCAGAGGAGTCCTACCAAGTGTGCTGTGTCTGAGTGTGATTGTGAAGTCTTGGTAATGAGGAGGCCCTGGCCCACGGGGGCTGTGGCGCCATGGGAAAAAGTCATCACATGTGTACATTGATATCCATGTAAAGTACCCATTAATATTGTCAGATTTTAATGAAACTCGAATTTTCTCAACAGATTTTCGAAAAATTTTCAAATGTAAACTTTCATGAAAGTCCGTGCAGTGAGAGCGGAGTAGTTCCATGCGGATGGACGGACGGACAGAAATGACGAAGCTAATACAGTCGAACTCGGTTATAACGTCATGAAAGGGACTGAATATTTTGTGACGTTATAAATGATTATTTTATAACCGACGAGTATAATGTTATGGTTAAGATTTACTAATTAATTGGTATCACAGAGTGTCTGACGCTATAGGCGAGGTGTCGCATAAACCTATGTCGTTGTAACCGGGTTTGACTGTAGTTGTTTTTCGCAATTTTACGAAGGAGCATAAAAGCTCATGTCCAGGTCCTTTGTTGAGTAGGCTGGTTGCTGTGTCAGGCAACCCCGAGCAAGAAGACTGAAGGAGGGATACCAGTGACTTCTGTTCAGTTGGTGAGGTTCTTCGCTGGGACTCGGAGTATCTTGAGTTTTTTCGTGATTTTACACCGTTTTTCCCATCAAATACCAGAACAGTACCTTACTGTAAGGAGCACGGTCACCGGTTACAGGGATCACATCGTAAATTATAATGACACTGGAGGTTCCTGAAGAAACCACTATTGAATTTTTCCGACAACTCTTGTAAATCGATATTACTATTATTAAGCGGGGGCACGCGGTGGCGCAGTTGGTTGACGCACTGTGCTACAAGCCGAAAGGTTGCGGGTTCATTTTCCAATGGTGTCACTGGAATTTTTCATGACTATAAACTTTCCGGCTTGTCTATGGCCCAGGGGTCGACGGAACCTCTAACAGAAATGATTACCAGAAATATTTCCTGGGGGGGGGTAAAGGTGGCCAGTGCTTAGGGCTGACAAATTGACGACCTTCATTTGCCGATTTTTTAAAATCTGGGAGCCCCATCCTCTTGGAAACCTCAGGGCCTGTCCAGGCCTGTAAGGGGATAGCATTATTCTTTATCACGTATGGACCTAAATTAATTAGTTGGTTGCAGGCATACCTCATTATTATATGTTGTGGTAGCGTGCTCTATAGTGATAGATAAATACCAGTTGCATCCTTTTTATTATATACTATATAAGACTGGGTGTAGCGACCCTAAATTGTGGAAACGCCCTATAATGAACTTTTGGGACTAGACCTTACGGGAAGGCACTAACCCTGTCTACGATCTCTGCCTATTAATTTTACATCAACACATTCAAGAATATATATTTACATACATATATATATATACATATATTTCCAACGGCGCGACAGTCCCAGTGGGCCAGGGCCTCCTCATTGTCGAGGCTTCACAACACTCTTATTTAAGCACAGCACACTCGGTAGGACTCCTCTGGACGAATGATCAGCCCGACGCAGAGACCCCTCTACCTGACAACACACAACCCTCACATGGGAGAGACATCCATGCCCCCGCTGGGTTCCGAACCCACAGTCCCAGTAAGCGACGGGCCGCAGACCCACGCCTTAGACCGCGCGGCCAGTGGGATCTACCCTTCAAGAATACAGGGTAGGAAATACCAGAATTACACAATCAGAAATGCGGAGTAGCAAGACTCACCTAGAATCAGTAGAAATATGACGTTGACGGCTAGTTGCTTCGTCGTCTTACATCTTAGTAACTACGTATGTGCAAAATAAACCCCACAAACTGCGATTTGGTTGCTTTGATCATTTCGAGTATTCCAGCATGAGTTGATGCGGAACTAACAGAAACTACCCAGGATCACAACACGACTCCGTCGAAGGAAAATCAAAAGTAACTTAAATAATGGGTCTACTAACATCGGGGCGAGGTTAGTGGTAAAATGGAAGCAGTTACAGACATAAATAAGGAAGTGAATTCGAAAGACGTCTAACAATAATGAGTAAAGAAATGTTGGTAGCTGCATTGTACTGTACCTCGCTCTCTTCCTACCATTTCCGTTCTAACACACCATTCCTTCCTGTCCCTTCATTTGGCACAGTTTAATCTGGGTTACTGACAACATGTTGAAATAAAATAAAAACAAATAAGCACATAATGAATAAACAAAGTGACAGGTTATTTCAGCTTTCTGGAAAGAAAGATGCAGGCATTTACACAGTCAGTTACGCATACGCTAACGTCTCATGCGTTTGCATATTTGCAATATAGGCGGTCATAATGACACTTCATGCGCGCCGTCATAAATTCGTTACTGAAAGAAAAGTGGCTCTCAGGGCAAGTGCGCCCTCTGACACAGACAGAAGAACTGGGTTGTGCGTATTTCAGGTTATTAATATGAAACGGGAGGGTTATTAGTGTGGTGCAACTAAATGTGCCTCATGCGACCCATTCCTCAGTAGTTTCCAAACTCATGCAGAGTTTTAGAATTAGTTTCTAAAACTAAGTTCAAATTTGCAGATATTCTGCAAACGTCTGAAGTGGAAAGAGGGTTACATTTTGTGTTTCCTTGCTACCGTATTAGTTAATGCATCACCCTTTGGGTTTTCGCACCCATCAGCTTTACGCTGTTCTGTACTGTATATATCCAGGAGAATGCAGAACTAATCAGAGTTGAGTGAATGTTGAAGATAGAAGCGTTTTGAAGTTTGGTGCAACAAAGTTTGTGTTACAGGTTTGCGTATGTGACAAACATAGAGAGAAGAAGGTTGTGTCTGTTTTTAGTGAGTGAACTATTACCACACTTTTTAAAATGTGGAATACATTCTACTGCGTGTAATCATAAAATAAAATGCGTATAGACCGACTTAACATCCAGTAAAAAAATATCGGCGTTAGATGTTATCGTCTTCAAAATATAAAGCGCGTGCAACATGTTCTATATGCCTACGTAAGTATTCCTTACTTAGAGCGAAATCAGAAAGGTTTATTTGGTAGATAATATTGGCTCCAAAAACACTTCTTATTCTTTTTGCAGCAGAGAAATATAATGTGTTTAGGATGGTTTATTTGCGGGGTTTCGGTAATTTTAATTCTCACAATCACTCACTCCCAGTGGCCACGCTGTCTAAGGTGTAGGTCTGCTGCCGAGTGCTTGTAGGGATCGTGGGTTCGAATCCCACCGGCTGCATGGATATTTGTCTTGTACAGTGTTTGTGTTGTCACGTAGAGGTCTCTGCGACGGGCCGATCCCTCGTCCAGAGGAGTCCTACCGAAAGTGTTGTGTGCTTGTGTGTGATCAAGTGAAAAATAAAAAACGCCCTACACTTATTGTGAACAAGAAGGTAGAAGAGGGAAGGACTACGAAACGAAAAGAAACGAAACGAAACGAACACTCATATGAAAAGCGGTTCTGCTTGTACAGCAACATTACCCTGCACATGATACGGCCAACAATTCTGACGTCATCTGTAAGGTCATAATAACGTCTACATGGCCTTCCATTTAACCGTTATCAACCGGAATTACGAGCTTTAAATCTGTTGAAACGACGGATTTGACCACCGTATTTAAGGAAATAAATGTATACATACTTTATACATTCTTCACCAGTATCCTTTGCCCTACCAAAAGTAATACTCAGTGAAATTCATCATCAAATACGAAAGCTGCTCTGTTACACCCCTACTTTATCCGTAAGTGGTATTAGCGTCAAAAGTTTCTGGCTTCGTAGTGTAAGAGTCTGTGTGTATTAATAGCTTTGCATCACCTTGTGTACCTCGAGAACTTTAAATCTTATATTTTTGCATGGAGAACGATGACAAGTCCATCGTCATCATGGATTGAATTCTTAGTCTGTGCATGGGGAAAGACTAAATTCTGTGCCGATAAACTTGTAAATGAAATACTTGTACCCAGTTGGGACGAAAACCAATGAATGTTTGCTGATGGAAAAAATTGCTCTGAGGAGTGACGTAAAGTAGTATATTTGTCGAAATATCCCATCTTCTACTTCCAGTTACTACATAACGATTTTGTAAACTTTTAACCTGTAGTGTGAACAGAATTATACTGATATAATTAAACGTGTTAGTGTGAACACAATTAGACTGATGTAATTAGAAGTTTTAGTGTGAACACAATTAGACTGATGTAATTAAACGTGTTAGTGTGAAAAAAATTAGACTGATGTAATTAGACGTGTTAGTGTAAACACAATTAGACATGTAATTAGACGTGTTAGTGTAACACAATTATACTGATGTAATCAGACGTGTTAGTGTGAACACAGACTGATGTAATTAAATGTGTTAGTGTAAACATAATTAGACTGATGTAATTAGATGTGTTAGTGTAAACACAATTAGACTGATGTAATTAGACGTGTTAGTGTGAAGGCAGCCTGATCTAATTAGACCTGTTAGTGTGAATATAGCTAGACTGATATACTTGGACATGGTAGTGTGAGTACAGTGTGATCTAATTAGGGATGGTATTGTGAATTTAGACTGATCTAATAAAGTATTATATGGACGAAGAATATAGAACGAATTGGACAGGTGAGAAATTCATGCAAAATAATGGTATGGAGATTAGAAGTAAAGTGAATATTTGAAGAAAATCGACGTATATGGGAGGATAATATTAAAATGGATCTGACAGGCGTAAGTTTAGATAACCTGAATTGGATTCGTCTAACTGAGGACCGAGAAGATTGTGAAGAGGGTAATGAACGCTTGGATTTATGTAAGACTAGGAATTTCTTGCGTATGGGGATAATTGCGTTTTATTCTGAGATCGTATAGAAATAGATACAGTGGGAAAAACATAGCTCTGTTTTTTGATATTATCCTTCATAGAGAATATGTTAATCACTGAAGTTTAGAATGTTAACCGTTTAGGGCCCAGTTGAACGCACCGCCTGCTGTTGCATTAAGAATTTCTGCATTTTGCTCCAGCATTGTATTTTTTGTGTAACTCTTGAAATAAACGAGGACTGTTTCCCTAAACATAATGAAGTTTATGGTTTTTATACTGAACAGGGACTGTGTTCTCTGAGAGACACAAACTGACATTTCATATACAAGTTAGTCTTCAAAGCTTTAGTGTGCCCTGTGCAACGTCTGTCCCGACTGAGCTGTTTTTTTTGAGTTTTAACACCTGTCGCTTAGTAAACAGTAAACACTTCCGTAGAGTGGTCGGTCATACGAGGTGTGCCACAGCTAAAGTTAGACGCGTGTCAAGTTTTACGTATTGTGCTCAAATATATGACACGATCACACTAAATGTCAGTTTCACAGTGCCTTGATTCCATTACGTTCAGCTGTTTCAGTAGAGACGGTGGTGACCCCCTTCCTCTTAATATTACACATGCATATGCTTTGTGTTCTAGGAACATGCAGCGCCATATTGAATGCCTTGAGCTATATCACGTGATTTTCTGTGTGACATCATATAGTACGCGACTGCCTCAGGATTTCATTGGATTGTATTACACATACCGCTAGGCAGGAGTTAACCAAGTACCCAAGTCGCCATGCTGTGTGTACGCCTTTGGATGATTAGCTAAAGGTTAGGGACAATGGTTAAGGGTTTAGCTTGTATTTAACTCTTACCTGAAGGAAATAGACCTGTGATATGAACACGCTACCTGCGTGTTGCGCCTTTCAAACACTGAGTTATTTAACCGATTTTCACGAACTTTTGTACGAAATGTACTCCCTTTGAGGGCAGCCTAAACTTATAATTTTGAATTTTCTACAGTAAGTTTTAAGTTGTATCCGTACAGGTGTTACTCAAGATAATATTAAGTTTTGCCAAAAACATAATTCCATTCATTTCAATTCTTTATCATTGAATTGTTGGCAAACCGGCTTTAGGCCAATTTACAGAGAAAGCACAGTAAACACAATGAACTCCAGTCAATAAAAAACCAAAACGAAAACACACACAAAGAGGTAATAAGAATCAACAACATTTGGTGTACTTGTTAGAGCAAAAAGGTTACAAAAATAACTTGTTTCTGAATATATAATAGCCTGGTTTGATTCAATTGAATTTACGCAAATACAGCACAGGTATAGGCCGAGCAAGAGAAAAACGGAAAAAAGGTGAGACAGGTGTGAGTCATGATGCTGCATAGTCAATAGGCGGACACCGACGTTGCGGATAAACCTGCTGTAGGAATTCGTGTAATGATGGGCATCATAATTTGTGTTAATCAGCAGACATTACCGCTATGATCAGATGAAATAAGATGGGTGAACAGGAAACGTAGCACACAAGGAATGGAAGAGAATTAGTACTAAAAGACAGAAGAAGATATCCTACTTGGAAGATATAGTAACAAATGAAAGGGTAATACTAGGATATCCTAGAAAGGAGGATATCAGGATATGTTAACTGATTCATTTGGCTGAGGATAGGATGCAGCGGCGGGCTTTTGTAGCGTGCGTAATGAATCCAAATACTGTGAGATCTGAGTTCCTGAACACTGTGTAATGCAAATATATGATGTATGACAACGTGCCGTTTGGTAAAACGTTACCGAAGTTTCGGAGAAACAGACCGCCTCCATCTTCAAGGTCTGTGCCGTAACTCGTGCAGCTGCTGGGTGTTCAGCCTATACAAGAAGCCAGTGCCGCTCCGATCTGTAATGCAGGACGACCAACGTGTTTCGCAGCGTAGGTTGGATTGATCTGAATGTCACTTTGTGAAGAAATGGGTTCTGAGAAGTCCAGCCGAAGCGTATGAAATGCGATGGACGAGAGTGGTGAAGGATCATTATAGCTTCTAATGTGGACGTCTCCCTAAAGCCCCATACAACGGTCGCTTTCTTCTTCCTTTTGCACTTGGTCTGTGTCAAAACTTAGTCTATGTCTGGAATTCTTCAACTTTAATGCACACTCTTTCGTACCAAGAAAATGAGTCCTCTTGTTTTCGGGCTTTCCTCCTTGGTACCCCGAAAAGAGGTTCAGTTTCCCACGACATCATCTGTGTTATTTATTACAATTAGTGAAAGAACATATTTTAAAAGCTGACAAGGCAGTGACGTAATTTAGACAGGGACCGCTAAAGTGCCTTTACCGATGATGACTGGCGACTAGCAAGTGTCAATTTAGACTCCGTACTCCACCATTGGTTACGTAACTAACTCCATGGAGCAGAGTCCTTCCTGAGACACTAGCAAGTGCTCAGCTACTCAAGAATTTACCCACATTTTGTGGAACGCGAAGGTTCATTACTGTTTCACAACAGACCGCCACCTGTCCCTATCCTAAACCAGATCAATCCAGCCCATGCCCCATGCCACTTCCTGAAGATCCATTTTAATAGCTTCCTTCCACCTACGCCTAGGTCTTCCAAGTGGCTTCTTTCTCTCACGTTTTACCATCAAAACCTTGTATGCACCTCTCCTCTCTCCCATACGCACCACATGCCCTTCCCATCTCATTCTTCTTGATTTGATCACCCAAATGGTGTTTCTTGAGGAGTACGCATCACAAAGCTCCTCATTATGTAGCCCTCTCCACTCCCCTGTTGCCTTGTCCTTCCTAGATCCAAATATCCTCCTCAGCACCCTATTCTCGAAAACCCTCAGCCTATGGCCCTCCGTCAATGTGAAAGGCCAAGTTTCACACCCGTACAAAACAAGAGGCAAAACTAGAGTTCTGTACACCTTAATCTTTATATTTTTGGATAGCAAACTGGAAGACAAAAGATTCTGCACCGAATGATAACAAGCATTCCCTGACTGCAGTGTTCTCTTAATTTCTTCATGAGTGGAATTTTCATTTTTAGAGTTTTTCCTAAATATTTGAACTGTTACACCCTTTCAAAGGATTCATTACCTACATTTGTGTTGCGACTTTGTGCCCTGCATTCTGATCGCAAGACATGACCATGTACTTAGCTTTCGCAGCATTTACTAATAGACCAATCTCCTTATGAGCGACTGCTAAAGATTCTGTGTTTTTCTTTAGAGTATGTATATTTCGCCCAATATATTAGCATAACCAACATAAAACTGATTCTGATGTGTACCATTTAAAAGTCGCTCTTTGTTATGAGATAAAGGCACAACGCATAAACGCAATGTGAGCGCCATATAGAAGTTCTGGGTGTTAAACTTGCTTGTATGTAAAGTAAACGATAGGCTTTAAAAGGTTACATTCAAGAGTTCCTGGTTTGCCTGAACCCTCACAATGGCGTCTTCTGAAGCAAATTTTAAAAGAAGTGGCGATAAAGCACCACTTTGCAAAACGTCTTATTAGGAAACGTGTCAGACAGATGTTTGCCTAACCTGACTCTACTATACGTTTCATTTAGTCACATTTTTATCAGCCTTACCAGTTTCATGGGGACACAAAAGTAAATGTGACTACGATACAAGTCCTCGCTCCTGAGTCATAGGCGTTCTTGAATTCTATAAATAGTTAACACACTGCCTTTATATATTCCTATTTGTTCCGAAGTTTTTGACGAATGCAGAATATATGATCCGTAGTCGACCTGTTACTTCGAAATCTTCACTGATGATCCGCAGTAATTTGCTCTGCATGGTGAGTTAACCTTGACATTTGACAAAGTAGTGTTCGACAAAGTTTTGTATGTGGTTGATTAAAGTGACGTGTCTCAATGATTACTACAATCTGTTTTACCACCATTCTTATAAATAGGCACAATGACTGACTCCTTCCATTCCTCAGGCAATTCCTCCTTATTCCAAATAGGATTATTAAGTTTATGGATCTCGGAACGGATTGTTCTGCCACCTGCTCTAATCAATTCTGCTGGAATCTAATCAATACCTGGTGATTTGTAACTTTTTAGCTTTTCAGTAGCCATCTCGACCCCAAAGGCACTGGCCTCAGGCACTAATGGCTCTGCCGTATGTATTTCAGTCTGCCTAACATTATTAACCCCGTGAACACTCAATAGTTGAGAGAAATTATCCCTCCACCTTGCCAAAATACTGTGGGAGTCTGCAACCAGATCACTTTCTCATCTTTTACTATGTTAAGTCTAGGCTGGTTACCGTTCTTAAAGTCATTGATGCCCCTATACAAGTCTGTGATATTCTTGTTCTTACTCTCTGTTTCAAGGTCATAAGCTTTATTTTTTACATACACCCTATTTTGTTCCTGAAATGTCACTATCTTCACGCCTTACACTGTACAGATTACCTACAGTACTTTGGTGTGTATGCTGTTGGTCACGTAGGGCACTAAAATATGCTTTACGAAACTCTGGTACGAGTGCCACTAGAGGTACGCCAAATTTTGTCCACTGGCACGCTGCCTTAATAAAATACCGAAGTACGAAAAGAAGATAAAAGTTTAAATAATATAAAAAATAAGCCGCGCATGTGTGATGATACGCACTGTTGCTGGCACCATTACACTCGTAAAACTCAACCCTGCTGTCAGACAGTCTTTGCAATTTCAGCTTTTTTAAAACTCTCAAGATGAACAAGTTTATGTAGCCTTTTCCCAAAAAGTAAAGTCTGCAGTTACGCGGAGAATTCAGTCTGTTTTTATTTAAATAAAAATAAATGTCGATGGTGCATCGAAATTGTTAAGTGTCATATAATGGTATGCCAGCAAAAAATCTGAAACCACTTTTACTAAAAATAACAGTATACACAGCGAATTATAGTTTCCTCATACGCTTCCCAAATTTTTTTATAATACAGCCCACGAAGATTGCGTAGACCCTGACGATGGAGGCAGGAAGCCTCTCCGAAATTTTGGTGACTTTTTATGAATTGACACGTTGTTATACACCACATATTTTGACTCATCAGTCTTAGGATTCCACGAAATGCAAGGTATTGCTTGTCAAGTTAAGCTACTGCTGTTTCTTCCGAATGATTCTGTTCCTTGGAGTTAGTTGGGGCCCACAGGGAATCCAGTTTCAGACTGTCTCTTGCTTGTCTGCACGAAGAAGTTTCTGAGCGAGGAAACCTGAGTTAGTAATTAACAGGGGTTTAAGGTTGTTAGTTTTAAGACTTCGAAATACGTCGTATAATTACGAGTTAACGTAGAGCATGTCTCACTAATATATGCAGGTATGCAACTCCGTACGAACTGAACTCACACCTAATAGATATTTAGCTAGCGAAGAAATTCCATGGATTTTTTGAAACCAGAATGTTTATTATCGTGGTGCCAACAGTCCGCAAATTCTGTCTATCTTTAAGCAGGTGAGTGAAGTTCACATCCTCCAAACCGATATCTTTAAGGCCCATTTTATTATTAGCATTAACATTTTAATATTAGTGCCTTAGGTTAGAAATGTATTTTGATTTCTTTTGGTTTCCTCACCAGAACCCTGTGTTTTCTCTGATCTTTCATGCGTGCTAGTTGCTCCGCGCATTCTATGCTCGTTGATTCATTGATCTGAGCACCCTAATAATATGTGATGCCGATCCCAGTGGCCGTGCAGTCTAAGGCGTAGGTCTGCGGCCGCTCGAGTGCTGGGATCGCGGGTTCGAATCCCACTGAGAACATCGCCTGTTGTGTTTATTTTATATTGTTTAGGTACCGGCCTCTGCGACGGACTGATCACTCCTTCAGGGAGTCTACCGGGTGTGTGTGTGTGTGTGTGTGTGTGTGTGTGTGTGTGTGTGTGTGTGATCTGGAAACCTCAACAATTAGGAGTCCTACGCCCGAGTTGTGCTTTTGCGTCGTAACAAATAATAACAGGCCTATGTGGGGAAAACTAATATTCATGGAGCTTCTCATCGTGCAGTTTTCTCGATGTTTCTTTCACTTACTCCTTCTTAGGTCCAACGTATTCTTATGGACCCTGTTCTCTAATATTCTCAGTCTAAATGTGCAGCTAGTATGACAGATTATGTTTGACGCCCAATTAAATAAAGCAAAACAATAGTTTCTACATTTTAAACTTTTGTTCTTCAGTATCTGATAGAAAGACAAAATATTCTGAATTGAACACAAGGAAGCGTGCAAAAAATTGAACCTGCTTTTAATTTCTTCATGAATGTAGTTTTAATTTGTTGCTGTCGTTTGGGAATGTATACACTACACTGCATGAGTTTGAAGATATATAGTACATGCTTTTACGTATATTAATATTTACGTGGTACGCCTTTGCTTTTAATTTACGTCACGTTTTCTCCAATTCAGTGCAGTGACGTCATAAGGACGCAGAACCCGTGTCGGCCTCAGCGATAAACTTTTTAATTAAAGGAGAAGTTGAGGCTTGGGCCACAGGGTCATCTAACACGTCAGGCCTACAGTGTCGGAGGGCAGAATTAAGACAGTTTTGGAGCGGGATATCCGACATACAGGAGAGGGAATTGTTGAGGCTGTACACGTGAACATTCTTGTTGCGCAGAAAGTGATTCTTTTAGTATTCCAAGTACTTACAACCTACCTTAATAATATGGGACCGAAAGACATTTCACCGGTCTGGTACTGCGAAAACCCGGATTCAATACCAGACCACTCTTTGAGGACGTTTTAGTGGAAAAGGTAATATTGGGACAATTTTTTTACCCAGCTACTTCAACTTTCCCCTGCCAGTATCATTCCCAACAATGCTCCATACACATTCATTCTTTTATCACAGGCATTATGGACTCAGTTAAATTGAGCAAAATGTGTAAAGCACTTGAAATAGGATAGTGAGTGGGTACGTATTTTGCACATCGCTGAGGGAAATTTTATCCTTGGTAATGAAAGCCTGTGTAATTTATCAAAAGTATAAACGGCTACTTTGAACTGGCATGAAGAGTTTTGATATTTCAGAGGGAAAATTTTGCGATTATCTGAATCATACTTGATGGCATTGTATCGACTTCACTACAGTACTCTGTTACTTATCAGAGCTCTTAAGGGACACTTTGATATCGCGGTTTACCTGTATATACAGGGTGTGAAATTGAGAAACTCTGGGAAGACAGCAACGTATATGATAACACTAGTGAAAAAGGTCATTGCAATTCACCGGAAAACAATTCATCTTTATCGTTTACCTCATATTACCAAATCCATGTCATATTTCAACACACGTTACACCAACGAAATATTTTACGCCATTCTTGGAAAATACCTTTGAAATTCTTAGTCAAATCTTCGTTAAAGCAATAAATTCACGCAGTTTACATCTTTCTGGCACTCGGAATACAGAGCTGGCACGTATGTAAGTAAATGCCAAATATTACGTTTTGAGTGCGATAAAATACATAGTAACGCACACGAATACTCAAAAAAGTCTCTTGTTAGACTATATATAATTTTATAGGCCTATATAAGTGAGAGAATAATATCGTGTACTAGGCGAGACAATATGAAATCTTTACGGCAAGAATGCTCCATCCGATATCTGTTTAAGCATACCTTACCTACCAGTTTATTGTTGCCATATTCTGATCCTGTTCGTACGTACTCCGTAATGTCGGGCGCAACGAAAAAGTGACACGTGGTTGCATTTTATATAAGAGTATCAAAATATTTAAATTCCTGCAATACTTTCTCTCATTCCATCATTTTCTTCTTGTCTGTCTCGTTCGCTATGAAACCAAAACGATATATTGTAACTAAATATAATGTTATATCCAAAACAATTTGAACCCTAGCATTAGCCGTTTAAAGGGCCGTGGTTTCGATATGAACAGCTTGATACACCGTCCAAACACTGTACGCTTTGCCACATAATGTACTTACGTATTTTATATAATTTTCACAATAAACTTTTATTTATTTTTTGTGAAGGAATTGAGTTGTGTTTTCCGTGAGGTAGGTAGTATATTTTTATATGATCTAAGTCTTAAAAGCGTTGATAAAAGTGAAAAAATTTAAAGGATTTATTTAAAACAATTCTCAACTTAGTGCTAAGGAATCAATATGTAATTTTAAACTTTCAGTATCCTGTTACCTTACCAAACCATGGGTTTTATTCTGTTGTCACATTTAGTAATGTCATTGACCTTAAATTTACAAGCTCCCAATGTGGAGGTAATGAAACAATCAAGGGTTTGGTTTATGGAGATTTCGTGTAAATGTATGTGATTACCAATGCACGCTGTATTCATTGTTAAACAGAAGAATAGTGGATAATCAAAGACCAACCTGCGTAAACTCCTGGCAGCTTTGCAAGCCCGTATTTTAAAACATTAATTAACATATTTTAATCAATTGGCCTTTTGTGGACAATAATTCTTTCTACCTTACGTTACACGCCAGATACTTGTAAAGTGGATTAGAAATTTTAATTATGTTTTTTCTCCATAGCCAAACTAACATTTTATGGAGTAAGATCAGCGATCATCGAAGTGGGATTCCCTCCGCAGATTGGGGAAACTCATTGCGGGAAAATTAAAATGGGCTGTTAAAAATATTCTGAGTTAATTTCAGTTCTTAGTGGATACGATGGTATAAAGTTAATTAAATGAAAGGAAATGCTTTCAGAAGGGGAATATTAGTAATATGTTTAATTAATACATAGGTTAGGAGTCGTGACCTATTTTAGTCACATCAGGCAGGTACCAGGCTACAGGAGTTTGAGAACCCTGGTATGGCGACTTTACGTTATAGTAAATTTGTTTCTCATTCCCACCATCTCTGTTCGCCCATACGAATTAATAAAGAGATAAGCAACACAAATAAACTGGCACTGCTTATCAAAATTATCATGAAACCGCAGTTTCAAAGGAATTTACTGCATAAATCTTCTGGGTACAAGTAAAAGGCTGTTGCAGATTCCTTCAAAACTCTGATAACAATCTAAAGGATAAATCGAATATCTTTTTCTAAGCTCCTCCTATTGGGTGAAGGACCAAATTTTGCACACTTTTTAGGCTTATAGAAGTTTAAAGTAATACAGCTCAAGAAGTTTAGGTAACATGATAGAAAACTAACTTCTTAATTCAATAACATGCTAATTCCAAATGAGGATACAAATGGTTCTATTACTTCACTGTTTTGAACATAACTCCTTACATGCAGCTTACATTTAAACAGGAGAGGCAAAACACTTCTAACGTAACACTGGGGCGCGTTTGTGTAACCTTTATTGAAGAGAAACTCCAATAAGTATTCGATACTGATTTTGTGTCTGTAGTCCTAGTTTTCCAGCATGCGTTATATTGTGATTTGCAGACTGTCCGGTTCTACAACATGCTTCCATATTATCTCATAAACGGTAAGGTTTTTGTAAAAAAGTTACTGCATATGAAGTATGTTTTGATTTTCTAGGCAACTTTTGTCTGTAATATTTCTTATTCTAAGAAGAATTCAGCGATATACTATCACAAATGTGCCTAGGTCTTCACATAAAGTACACGCTATTTTTGTGAAATTTTAATTACATTTGAGTTTTCTCAAAAGATTTCTGAAAGATACTCAGATATCAAATTTCGTGGATATCAGTCCAGCTGGAACCGAATTGTTCCATGCGAATAGACAGACGGACAGTCACACATGACGAAGATAGTCACTTTTCGAAAATTTGCGAAAGCGCCTAAAAATGGTCGCTTAATGCATGTTGGCAGATGTAAATGTCATATGTTGGGGATCATGTGAGAATGTGAGAGTGTGTTATCTCATTAATCACAAAGGTTTAGCCTCGTTTAACTAAGGCCATTATTTACAGTTGCCTGATAAACACTACGCACATGTACACGTCTTGCATTCAAATAACGTACAAAATAGCAATAACACAGTGTGTTAAAAGTGTGATTATCGTTTTCATGTTCTTGTTACTGGGTGTATTGGAAACTTGTTTATTTCTTACATATTATGTATAAACATGAAGAAATATGGGCTTTTTAAATATCACTCAATATTTCAGACTACATACCATTGGTGACCTTTTTCCCCATGGCGCAAAAGCCCCTAGTGGGCCAGGGTCTCCTCTTTATTGGTGCTTCACGATCACACTCAGAAAAATCACACTCGGTTGGACTCCTCTGGACAAGGGTAGCCCGACGAAGAGATTTCTACCTGACAAAATACAACACCCACAAAAGAGACTTCCCATCCCCGGCGGGATTCGAAACCGCAATCTCAGTAAGCGAGCAGCCGCAGACCCACGCCTTAGACCGCGTGGCCATTGGAATCGATCATCATTGATGACAGGTGAACTGATATGGATCTGGACCGTTATTAAATTGTATTAATGCTTCACATTATTTGTGAGTTTGTTGATTTATTTAATGGCCTTCTACATATGCCAGATGATGTAGCGTTGGTAATAGAATAATTGGAAAATTGTCAATTTTAAAGGATTTGTAAAACAGTGGTAGTGGCTTAGTCGAAATTCTCTACCATCAATTGCCGGGAAATGCTGAGGTTAAAGGCAAAAGGCATCGGACAATGCATCCCGTGTCCTGGCTGAGTTTCGAACGTGTGTTCTTTCAGCTACACCCTAAACTAATTCCAAGCACTCTTGTAGAGCTGTTGGTTCGCTAAGGGACTGAGGGATTTGTGATATCTGTGTGAAAATTGGGCCTCTCCTGTTTGTCGCGCATCGCGTGTCACCAGTCCAGCCCATCCGTTCGAGTAGTCCTCACAGTAAAGGAAACAACTAATCGGGTAAATCGTCCGTGACGTTTCCACTACGTCAGCAAAGAAAGCCACCCTTTCTTTTACTTCCATTTCATTCCCTCTCCGTGCCACTCCACCTCAGAAAGAACAAATTATTCCCTGGAGAGTAATTTCATTCAACGCCCTTTCAAGTTTTAAAGCCATTAAAATATAAGTGTGTGAAGAAGGCTAGCTAGGACGAAAGACGGAAAAAATGGAAGGGAATGAGAAAAAGTTCATTTTGTGGACACACTTCAGGCGACGCCCGAAAGAAAAACAGATTTACGTTTAATTAACGAGATCTCTATGAGACTTTGCATGTCAACGTTCCTACAATTCATATGAGGGTTATGCATAAATGCACCACTTTAACCCCATAATGTTTTTATGAAAGTGAGTTGTTAGACCGACATATCAGACGCATTCCAGTGTCTCCTGTTCAGCCAGCATGCGAGTGCAGCCGTAGTGCTTTTGACAGATATTCTGAAGGCTATTGTTTCGAATCTTGGCCCGTGCACCGGCTACGTTGACCAAAATTCTCCGTGGCTTTCCTCGGACCCTTAAGTACCTTGAATAAGCCACTACCGCCTCCTTCCAAATCTTTTTACTTTCGCCTGTCTCCAGTGCCCTTATTATTGACTCGAAGCAGCCTGAAATGCCGATAATACCTTCTGTAGAATAAGCTACCAAATAAATAATAGTTCCTGTTTTGGTTGAACGAAACACAACAGTTTGTAAGCGGAATTGGCTTCCGTCATCAAGCAAATATATGAAATAAAAGCACAGCCATTCTGCATTGTTTTATTCCTTTAATTGTTATCAGTCGATAGTAAATGGCCAACAGATATCTCAGTTTTACTTTACCCGCTGTTTTGTATTATGCGAAAATTTGGTTCTGTCAAACTAACGTTCCTGTAACTTCTTCTGTCGACTTACCTTGGGGTCTCAGAATGAAACGTCACAAACCCTTCCGTCTCGGAGTGAAGCTTCACCTAACCGTTTGCCTCAGAGTGAAACTTAACTTGGAATTCACCACTTTCCCGTGGCGAGGCAAGTTTTGTGCCAACCTACAATTCTTCCAACTACCAGAGTAAGTACAGTTGTATATCGTAAGGTTGAAATCACAGGATGTGGGAACACACACACACAACTAGGAGACAAGATCGGTTTTGAAACTTCTGAATATCAGAAGGAGCTCTTAACACTTGGGAAGAAATGCAGGTCATGTGGGTTATAAAGACGAGAAGGTAAAGAATGATGTTTTGTTTTAAACAGATTTTAGTATTTCATGCACAGGAAATTTGCATCAGAATGATAAGCAAGCTACAGAGCGATTCAAAATTCGCGATACCTATAAGTGTAAGTAACTGTAGGTACATATTTTTTTCGCTTTTGACTCGACTTGAGTGCCATACCGTGATTACGCAAACTCACTAACTGAAGTACTGTCCACCTACCTGCTGACTATATCGGTTTGAGTAATCTGGGAGCAACATGTTTGTTTCTCCACCAAAAGCGTGTTTGCATTACAGAAATTTATTTTACATCGCGGCCATATGCGAAGATGCAGGAACAGTTTCAGAGGAGATATCCGGATGTTCATCTAAATGAGATGAGTATATCAAGAGTTGTCATCCGTTTGCGTGAGACAGGAAGTGTACAGGACAAGAAAAAGTGGGCTACCAACTATGTTGACAGCAGAAAAACTTGCAGATGTGAGATTGCGGCTGCAACAGTCTCCAAGGGAAAGTCTCAGAAATCTTGCATCGCAGTTACATATGTCCTACACCATTACGCAGAGAGCAGTCTGAAAATTTCATCTGCTTCCTTACCACATTAATCCCGTCTCAGAAAAGTAAAGGTCCGGTTACAGCAACGCCGTTACAGTAGTGTACGGGGTTTGTGTCTCTCGCCGAGGAAAATGAAATAAACATGCTCGATACAGTTTATTTTAGTGAGGATGTTTCGTTCCATCCCGATGGATTCATACAGAATCAGAACTGCAGCATCTGATGAAGTGAAAATTCACACGCGTTACACGAAAAATCCTTACATCCACAAAGAATTGGTGTACGGTGTGCGATGTATTGCAGCTGATAGTGCGGTACACCAATACAACATAACTCAGTTCATGTCAATTTTGGAAGAAGAAGAGCACCATTTTGGGTTTCAGCAAGAGGTGCCATATGCTATACTTGTCGAGTAAGGATGGATATCTTGAAAGGACGTTTTGACAGACTTCTAATTTCTGAAGGTGTGTAACCGCGCAGATCACGAGATTTGTCACCCTCTGATTTGTTTTTCTGAAACCATCTAACAGGACAAGTATAAAAGAAGAACCCAATAATTCTTGAGAAACTTACGGCCAACATCAAAGCTCAGATTGACTAAAATGCAGGTGCACTGCTGCGTACGGTTCGGGCTTGCAGTGGTGCGGGAAGAGATAACATTGAACACCTGTGATCTTGTAACGAGAGTCTCTCTTCTTTTCTTTCTTTGCAATGTAAAATGTACAGACTGTCTGAAATGTGTATTATATTAATATGCGTGTAATGTTCCGTTTGGATAAGGTGATTTATGCATCACGGCGTGCTTCACGCTTTTCCCTTTCTGACTTATATGCTGGAAGTGCCAGGTTGGAATTTCGGCCAGCAAACCTACTTTCCTGGGGATTTTATATTCCCTTCAGACTCTCCACCTAGATTCTGAGATCGTATTTGCAGTTATGCCATATGCACTTCCATCCCCACCCTTTCAAATTCATTAATCACTGATCCAGTTACTTGACGCTGTGAGTACTGTTACTGCCAGTGGCTTGAAATTGTTACAAATGTAAAACTAAAATACTGTTAAAGATTCCTAAAGACATTTTTATACATTTTCGGCGTGTATACATGTTTGATAATGTAGGAAATACACCTCACCTGCCCCCTGAAGAAGCTTGTGGGTTTACACGTACGTCCGCCCAGCTCAGAAACGCTGTTGTGGATGATATGGTAAATTCTGTACAGTTCTACTGAGACATCTAGTAAGCAGTGTCTCAGCTTATTCTGCATCTAGGCAGAGCACAGTGAAACCATGTTTTAATCTGCTATTAAAATCATAGAAGGAGATGGAGAAAGATAAAAGCCGATAAAACTGAGAAGTAGCTATATGCAGTTAGCCCCAGTCTATGTCCCTGCCTTCCTTTCCCGACCCAACTTCACCCTCGCTTCAAAATCCTCTTCCTTTCACCCTCACTCCTCCACATTCCAATTTTATAACTAACTATATCTTTCAGCAATAATTAAAAGCAGTAAAGGCGTTTTATTTTCAGATTCTTCTCTCTGTTCTTTCCCAGACTCCATCACGACCTCTACTTACGGTTTTAAGGCCCATCTCATGAAATTAACGGTAGTTTGAACACCATGCCCTGCGTTTTGTAAGAAACACGTCGGAGGAGCTGCAATTTTTAACGTATGAGATTTCGCAGATAAAAGCGCGATGCAAGGACCGTCCGGCTGACATTTTGTGCTAAAAGAAGCCTGCCGTCTGGGAAGAGTCTGTTATGTAATAAAAGTTGACATTTGCGGAAATTTTTGATGCATTGTAAAGTATGCAGAGCGAAAGAAGAGGCAACGAATCTACACCACAATGCAAACAAACAAAAAAAAATTGTTTTATGAACATAAGCCTTCTGAAGCGTGGTTCCCGAATTACGGCCTCCAAATTATTAAAGAAAAATTTCGAATTATCCACCCTGAGTTTCTCAAGTTTTGCAGGAAACAAACTTCTGGGACCCTACTTTCTTTCACCACGTCTGACTGGGGCTGTTTGCCATGATTTCCTACTACATGTCCTTCCAGAGCTGTTGCAAGATTTGGATCTGCAGACTAGTATTCATATGTGGTTCATGCATGATGGTGCTCCACCACATTTTATACTTTCAGTTCGGAAATTCTGGAACAAAAATATTTCCAGCGCAATGGATAGGACGAGGTGCACCAACAGCATGGCCTGCTGGTTCCGTTATTTAAATTCCTTACATTTTTATCCCTGCCCTCAGGGGGATTCGAATGCGCGATTCCAGCGACCAAACAGCTGCAGGTCTACACCTAATACCGCACAGCCTCCGAGATAGGGGTATCCAATATTATCTAGATGAAATTCCTGCTGCTAAGTGTAACAGCTTTTCATATTTTTGTTACTAACGCCTTCTTTATGTATTGGAACCTGAGCTAGGCGTTTCTGTTGCTGATATTTGCACGTCAGTTGGACAGGCCAGGTGTCCCTCTTGCTGCAATTCGGGACTCAGATGTCTAAGCTTTGCAGTACATATCGGATTTCCTCTTGCTAGCGTGACGTGCTGAGATTTCTGTGCTATAACAGCGCAATACCAGCAGCTGCCCTTGATACTCGCATGCAGTTAATCAGCAGTATGTAAGCGTATTTGATATATGGCTGTGTACACAACGCATGACACTCAAGGGACTGCGCTTCCGCTGCAATATCTCTTAACGCGTGTCCGATAATGACGAAACTTAACGAAGTACTAACAATTTCGCGTTAGAGTACTTTAACACTTTAACCCTTTAAAGACGAAACGTAATCTGCTTTATACAAAGACTCAGTGCGTACCGCGCAGTAAACATTTTCAACCCCGGTTATAAAAAAACGAATGAGTTGCTGATGTTTACGGTAAAAGTTTCAGTTTGTTCCGCGATATGTACAAAACACGTAAACACGATATTAACACCATGGAGAATTACTGAATGTTGAACCTGGTGTTACGTAAAGTTACCGCTAGGCTTTAAAAGGTTAAAGTACACTCATCCCTCGCTTTTCGGGGGTTGGCCCTTCGAGGTTTCGCAAACCTGGACGGTCGCCACAAGAATAAAATACATCAAAATTTTTCGACGACCTGAGAAGATGTTCGAGCCACACGGCATGATGTTCAAGGAGATGAAGGGGGGAAATAAGAACCAGCTCCTATCACATTGTTTTTGCAAAAGAAATGAAAGCACTATAAAAGGTAATAAAACATTATTTTCGTGGGGGGGGGGCCTAAATTATTCGCGGATTCTCGCTTTTGGCGGCGGATCTGAGGACCTTACCCTCGCGTAAAGCTCGGAATGTGTGCACACTGGTGATACCTGCTGTTATATTTGCGAATTTCATGTAATTATAACAATCAACAAATATTATTTATCTAAATATCGTTAATATGTTAATATGTGTAATTGAGATGCTTTGTTATCTTTGAGGTAGGAACAGAATTAGTTACATTACTACGTTTCGAATGTTATCTGATAACTTTATAATGTGCATACCGCTGTGATGCTGGAATATCATTCAAGACAAGAAGTACTGTCACCACAACTTGTTTAATGCTTATTAAAAAATAGGCGGCTACATGTTTTGACTGCATTTTGCAGTCATCTTCAGGCCGTTATAAAATGTAAAAGGAAAAGTTATTCTGTTAATTAAGATCTCAGTTTTACAAAATTTTAGTGAGTCGCAAGTAAAATGCAATAAAATGTTATGAAAATTATTTGGATTGATTAAATTGTAATTTACTGTATTTGTGAAAAGTCAAAGGATGAAATACACTTGTGATAAGGTATCGGTTGTAGATAAAATTGTTGGGTTCTTCTTGGAGTGCGTGGCAAGAAGTAAGTGTTGAGGTTATTTCAGCTGTAAGTGGTATACCACTTGATTAATATTCAACTCTACAAGTAGAATAACCTCAACACTTACTTCTTGCCACGCACACCAAGAAGAACCCAACAATTTTGTCTACAACCGGTACCTTAACACAAGTATATTTCATCCTTTAACTTTTTATAAATACAGTAAATTACAATTTAATCAATGAGAATAATTTTCATAATATTTTATTGTATTTTATTTGTGACGCACTACAATTTTGTAAAATTCAGATCTTAATTAATAGAATAACTTTTCCTCTTACATTTTTATAACTGCCTGAAGATGGCTGCAAAATGCGGTCGAAACATGTAGCCGCCTAGTTTATAATAAACATTCAAAATTTGTGGTGACAATACTTCTTATTTTGAACGTTATCTGATAAATATTAACAGATAAGACTGAGTCTTCCAAATTTTGATAAACAGACATTAAATTTAAAGGTTTTAGGCCTATATCTAAAAATAGCGTTAGGTAATAACAGACGACATGCAAAGAATATTTAAAACTCAAAAAGATTTTGTTCAAATTTAGGGTACTGCTAAGCCTGAATCGACGCAAGATGCTTGAGCTGCCTAGTTTGTCAAGAAATCATAGTTTCATTATCGTGTTATGAACAGACAGCTACTGGTCCATGTCCTGAGCCAGATAAGTCCAATCCAGTATAACAAAACCTGCTTCTAAATATTTTGCCTATTTTCCACCCCTTCTCTCCAGGTATTCCGACTAAAATTTTTTACGCATTCACTGCTCGCCATACATTCTGCATGCCAATGTTATCTTCTTCTGTTGTTCTACTTTATTAATACTGATGAGTGGTGGAGATTATGAACGTCATATTTATGCATTTTTCTCTTTCCTCTTTTTAGGTCTTCCCACACTTTTATCAATAATCTCGTCACATTCCCATTCTGAAAAATTTCAGTCTGTGTTATTCTCGTAAGGGACGAGACCACGTTTTAGGCCCATGCGAAATTTTGGGTAACAGTAAAGGTAAAAAAGGGGAAGAAAAGTTAATTGTGATGATAAATATAGATAGGATGGTAACACTAAAGAGGAAATAGTATATGGAGTTTGTGAAATGAATTCATATAGCTGAGACCTAGGACCATTAGGATAGTCTTGTGGGATTTGTTGATTATCTGACCTATTATCAGCTTCTCAAGGAAGACTGTTCTCCACGATGTTAGTTAATCTCACTGAATGCTTTCTGATAAATTTATTCTTATGCTTAATTAAACACCATGCCGTGAAGAAGTATGGAGAAAGGAAAGTAGACCTCCAGGTATTTTTAGCACCAATACTAGACGGAAATGAATGCACAGTTTCGCCCCCGGCTGCTTTAGCCCGCGGGAAACAGACTCGGGTGGCGTCAATTTGATAAGAGACTGGGTGGACTGCAGGAACTGTCATGACCCTCTCACTGACACAAACAGAACACAGAGTACTCGGCCAGCCTGCCGGTAGCCTATGCGCCGTACCGACTGAGACCTGCCGGTTCTTCAGAATACGTTTTCAGTAATCATTTATATCCCTCTGCGGTTACGCTCATAAAATATTACTTCAAAGAGACTATGTCTCTTTAATGGGCACTGGTTATCAGGTTTCCTGCTGATTTAACCTTAAACTACAGATGTTCAAGCCAGAGAGAATGTTTGCTAGCTTAAATAGTTCCCCACAAAAAATGCCGGCATTCCTCGACATCACTGTCTGTATTAACTGCATAGAGTATAGCGGTGTGTTCTCTGCTAAGTACGTCCCAATATTCCATATTATTCTTATCTGATTCTTTTTTGGCGCTTTAGCAAAATTTCGAAAAGCGACTACTAGCTTCGCCATGTCTGTCTGTCCGGCCGTCAGTCTGTTCGTCGGCTTGTAACAACGAGGCCAACACTAGGCAGATTGTCATGAAATTTGATTTGGTATTTGAGGACTTTTCGAAAATCTGTCTAGAAAATTTAAGTTTCATTAGAATCTGACAAAAAAAGGGTAATTTACATGAGGACCTATGTATATTTACGATAACATCTTGCTGAATTATTCCTAGAATGAGAAATCTTTCAGACAAAAGTTTTAGAGAAAATCAAAACACATTTTGTGTTGAATAAATTTTTTCCCCGAAAAAGTGCCGTTTGTGAGATGATGTGGAAAAATATGGTAGAATCAGACAGGTCACAGATGACATAATACGGCACATGCCTGTGCCATGCTCGATAAATCAGGCTACAGGCACACACTCAGGACATATAGCAGGCAATTATTACTTTTCCATGGCTAACTAAAATGGTTCCGCCAAAGCCCATCCGTGTTACGTCTATACGTACAGTGCCTGTCGTGTTAAAAAGTTGGAAATATGAATAAAGAGCTTCTTTCTGCTTCGTGCAGTTCGGACTGTTTCAGTTGATGCCACGATACAAAGACGAGGTCTGACTAAATGAAATTTACAAAAATATTTCCATAATACTTCGCCTGCGTTCGTGATCATACAAAATGCTTTCGGATTAGAGTGCTAATTAAATAAATTGCTCAAGTTCCTTAATTGACCCTTAAGGGCAATAGGAAATGGCAATGAATATTTGTAATTAGAACGAATGTATAAACCTTTGTATTTATTTTTATTTATATACGCGATATTCTGCCCATAAGGTTTCTGTTCAGCCTTTATCAATAACATCAACTGATCATTTTTGGAGACAAATTTTACTTCTGTATGATGGTTACGGATGGATTTCACTGTTCACATTCATTTGTATCCGAAATTTCTTGTCGACTTAAAACTCTGTGTGTGTGTGTGTGTGTGTGTGTGTGTGGACATAAAAAATAGTGTGTGGCTAAAAATGTGTGTTTTTTGAAACATATACAATACAATCCCGACAGCGTAAACTTATTTCATATGGCACTTCGAAATGTTAGGATTTATGTTTTGGGAACTGTTTTTCCGGCACGAGATTACACAGGCCCAAGACGAGAGACAACATCTATAACGATGATGATGATGATAATAATAATAATTATATATAATAATATATAATATATATAATAATTATTATATATAATAATATATAATATATATAATAATACTTATTATTATTATAACTGTAATTATACTGAAGAGTAGGGTGAAGGCGGTGGCGCATTTGGCTGAGGCACTGCGCTATAAGCCGGAAAGTCGCGGGTTTTATTCGCGATGTGGTCATTGGAAATGTTCATTGAACAAATTTTCCGGCCGCCCTGTGACCCTGAGCCTTTTAACAGAAATGAGTAGCAGTGTTGTCTTCAGGGGGGTAAAGGCGGACAGCGAGTAGGGCAGATTGTCTAGAAATTCTGGAAGGCCTGTATACTGATTGATTTATCTTTACTAAATAATTGAACTATTAATTTGATCAGCTCGAAAAGTCGCAGTTTAGGTCTTCATCTAAGCTAGTTAACTCTGCCTATTACGTCCTTGCTAGACGTTAGAGTATTGCATCTGTCCAGTGTCTGTCGACCAGACGTTTAAATTCGTCCACTGACACAATTAGAATGGTTATGTTACGCAGCTACGTAATTTACTGAATAGACGAGTTGTTAGTAGTTAATTGGATGCTCCAGTGTAGGGCTACTTTGAAACCTGTAATGCTCATACATGTGTTACATACACCTATTGTCATTTTGACATGTTTGCTTTAATACTTACATGGTTTAAAATCAAATCAGAGCCACGTGTCAACACAGTGTAAATTTGCCTGAAATCCTGTTACTAGGAATTTAATTTAATAACCTCTTATTTCTCGTTTGAAATAACACCGTTTGATCTACACAAACAATGTGAGTGTTAAATTGTTTTGCATGTAAAGATATCAGGTGTATTGTATTCTCCAAAATATGAATCAAACATGTAATATAACTCCAGGGAAATATTTTGGTATCCTCGCAGAGAAATATTCTTGCATAAAGTTCGTCCGTTATTTAATACATAAAACGATAAATATTCATACGCAGCACAGTCTGTACTGAAAATGTAATATTTAAACACAGACTTCAAAATTTGTCTTCTTTTGTGGAAACGAGACTTTTTTTTACCGCGGTCGCAAGCGCCCGTCCCTGGACAGCACACTCCGTAAGACAAATCTACACAACATCTTCCCATCCACTTTCTCGAAGACCTATTTCAGTATTATTTTCTTATATACGTTTACCTCTTTCTTTTAGCTTTCCCGATTACAATATTTTAGGTATTTCTGACGTTATTTTTTTCATATTTTTTTATGTTTAGAGGCGCTGTAAATAGGTCAGAATCTGTAGTGTCGAACGGGTGGACTACTAGTGAGCGATAAATCTGAATGAATGTGGATGGCAGTGGTTGGTGCCTAACTTGAAGTACTATCGCATCATATTTCGGTAAGGGCTGAAGAAATTTTGAGAAAACTTTAATCGAAATAGCCTGCCATTGCTCCGAGATTTCAATGCGTAGGGTCCCGCATGTGTAGCAAGAGTGCTAACTTCTCAGTGTACGTAGTGACAGTTTTACATACTCACAGCGCGCGCTGTGTGCCCTACCCATCTTATCCCACTGGACTTAATTACGCTAATAATATTGCATAAAAGATGCTAAATTTGAGGCTTCTTGTTATTCAAGTCAGTTTGTACTCCTCCATCTCTCTTCAAGGTCTAGGTTAAGGTCTTCAAAACTCTTTTCTGAAACAATTATTTCTTAGGATAAGACTAATTTGTCACACTGATGCAAAAAGTGTATAAAGTTATGGTTCTGTAAAATGAAAAACTACGGTGTTCTATAAAAGAACGAAAAAATAGAAGATTTTTACACAAATTGTTTAAAAAATAAGTCATAAATAACGCATCTTGGAAGAAGAAAAATAGGATAACAAAGTAGGCAGTGTGTTTAACATCTAACATTGTGCCTTTTTCGTATAATAATTGTTGAAAGGAAAAATCAGCAATAAAATCTCTTTGCATTGTTGAGGTCCATGTCACTGTCAACAATATAAACGTGTTGAGTGATGCAGAAAGGTGCTTTTATGGCAAATTTATGTTGCAGGCGGTAAAAACGTCCTTATGTCTCCATGTAAATTGCAAGCTATTTTTTCAGGTTTTAACCAAATGCGGAGTTTCTCGACAGGTTCTTATTTAAGTCCCCTGTATAAAATTTCACGGAAATCCAGCCAGTGTAAACCGCACTGATACCTGCGGACAGACGGAGGGACACGACGGAGGTATTAAAAGCTTCTTGCGACTAGACGAAAGCGCCTAAAGTTACTGAAGACCGTTGGTGGTCCCAGGGTATTGTTGAATTAAGTGCGTGCTTAATATAAAAATATTGTACACAGTTTTAGCCACCCCTGCAACAAAATTCCTGAACGTAACGATTATATTTAGACCATTAAGTTCTACGTCAGTAAAACAGAGAATTAAATCTGAACTTGCAGAAGTATGCTTTTTCGTCAAAGCTACTGCATACGTAACAATTTCACATCTCAGGTATATGCAGACTCTGAATCGATGTAGATAAAAGTAGAGTAATTTAATTCCTATGTGTGTGTGTGTGTGTGTGTGTGTGTGTGTGTGTGTGTGTGTGTGTGTGTGTGTGTGGGCGCGCCATAGAATGGTTTATTGGTTGAGCACTTTACGACGCCCAGGGGATGGTAATACTGAAACAGCGCACAGAAACGGAAGGGGAGTTTGCCAGACGCTCTTATGGGTGTAACTACTTAAGTCCCAGAATACTAAAACCTGGCTTGTGCCACGGTCCTGATTTACCTTCTCTCCCCTAAGCATGAGGGGTGCGCACACTGCACGTAATAGCTTGTGGATTTTCTCAAATGCGTCACGTGACCAAGAGATCGAAAAATACATATTTTCGTTGTCCGCTGCTACACCACATGCAAGATTATAATTATTTTGATTTTGACACCGTGTATTTTATTAGATGGGTACAGAGGAAGAACTCTGCTGCCTCCATTTTCAGTGTACATTTTGTACACATTCATTAAAGTCATATTCCAGAAGAACGTAATACGGGCACTAACACCAAATCTGACTTAGGGTACGTTGTTCAAGCACGCAGGTTTAAGGGGAGACAAGCGTCATGAGGGCTAAAATATTCGATTTTTAATTTTTATCATATTTAAATAGCCCGCCCGTGTGTGCGTCAGTTGACGTTAGTTTTATTAAAATCCGACATCTCGTAAAATTTTAATAAATTATTATTTAAGGCTATGCTCTTTAAACGCCACGCCCACTTTTTGCACTCCAACAGGAAAAGAAGGCTGAAATTCTTAGAGTTTTAGGTTTGGGGGATATTTCTTTCGTCGATGTGGGGGCATACGGTGGTCTGTCATGTTTCACACCCTGACATATGTATCGATAGTCGTATCGAGGCATTGTTTTTTTTTCCTTTGCGGTGTGTAGTTTGCGTGTGTGTGTGTTCAGTTTTTATTTGAAAATGACTAGAACAAAGAAATTTGCATCTAAAACATAATTTAGAGGAATTAAATGTGTACGTGTTAACAAGGACACAGGTGTTTCGGAAGAGAGACAACTAACTAAAGTGGCGAAAGCAGTTGCGTAAAACATAACCTCGCTACATCAAACAAAAAGATACATGACACTCCTGTGCATACTGAAATGAAGGTAGGTGAGAACAATTTCTGCAAAAATGAAAGTAATTTTACTCATGGTAAGAACATTGTAGTTAGCACCAACCTGCTTTGCGCCTTTATACAAAAATGAATAATTGTAAACATTGTGGTGGTAATATTTCTTTTTGAAAGTCCATCCAAGTGGAGAGATACTGTAAGCGGTTAATTATTTAATGCTGTAAATGTGCTCATACTTCAGGTATAATGACTTCAAACATTACCAGGAGCAGGCTGTATGATAACAACATCCATTTAGTGTATGGCCTGAGGTAAACTGACAAAGGCAGAGACACAGTTAAAATGTTATGTGCAGTGCTGAATATTCCCCAGCCTCCAACAAGTTTTAGTATTTATGATAAGTCTATTGGTTCAGCTGTGGCTGATGTGAGTGTATCCTTCATGATGCAAGCAGCCAGAGAAGCTGCAGCAGAGAATGAGGAAGATGAGCCATCACATATAACTGCTTGTTTTGGTGGTACCTGGCAAAAATGACGACACACTTCCCTGAATGGCATTATATCAGCTACCTCTGTCAACAGAGTGAAAGTTTTAGATATAGAAATAATTAGCAATTCTTGTTTTGTTTGTCACACCAATCCAACCTCCCAACATGAGTGTAAAAAGAACCATGAAAGAGCAAGCTGTGGAATGGGAGGTGCTGGTTTTAATCATTCTCATCATACCCGATATATAGATATTTGTGACACAAAGTATCTTGGTGATGGGGACAGCAAATCGTACCAAAGTGTGGTTGCAGGGAAGCCCAGTGATCCCAGCGTAGCTGTAACAAAGTTAGAATGTACAGGACATGAACAGAAAAGAACTGGAGCAAGACTGAGGAGACTTGTGAAAGGAAAGAGAGGAACAAAATTGCATGACAGCAAACCTGTTGGAGGCAAAGGTCGCCCCACTCAGTCTGAAATAGACAAATTACAAAATTATTATGGTTTAGCCATCAGGAGGAGTGTCAACAACTTGGAGGTCAGGAAGGGAGCTGTGTGGGCTCTCTTTTTTCATGAGTTTTTAAAAAAGGAGAAACTCCAGCATGGTGTTAGTCCAAGTGGAGGTGACAGTTGGTATAAATTCAAGAACTGCCAGTTCAGGGGTTGCATATGAACATAAACATACTGGACCAGCTGCTGTTATGGATGCAATTAAACCAGTGTTCAGGGATCTTGCTGGTGTAGATCCTCTGAACAATGGTTTTCATGGGAAAACTCACAATCCTATTGAACATGTGACCTCTGTTATTTGGACAAGGATATTCAAAACTGTTTTGTAAAGCTTGACACAATCAGGTTCGGGGTATATGATGTAGTATGCTGTTTTAATGATGATGTAGCAAAAATAAATATCCTACGCATGTTAGGCGTGAGATGTGGCTCAAACCAGTGAATGCTCTGAAGCAGATAGATGTGGAAAGGATTCGGAAGGCAGAAATAACAACACCGAGCGTCTAAATAGAAGCAAGGAAAAACAAAAGGGCACAGAAAGAAGAAAGGAAAATAAGATGGTCCAGATGATCCAGTATATGGTGGTGGGAAGCATTAAGTTTCAGTCTGTATCATTATTTACCATCATTTTGAGTGATGTTAAAATTTGAAGCATTTTACTTAAAACTACATTTTCTTAACTTCCGGTACCATTATCTCATGAAGTATAACAGAGGGAAACCTTAAACTTTCGCCGTCCCCTGACAACGTCATGATAGTCAATCAGGTAAAGATTTGGGATTGTAATTACTGCAAGAGGCTGTGTAGGTATAAGTGAATATGAAAAAAGTACTTTGAAACTAAAAAAGAAATACATCAAAAATACAAAAAATATATTAGGTAAAATGTATTTCTTGAAAACAGCTAATTCTTTATCTGATTGTGGTCACATTAATAAACTACAGGTGGTAAAAATTTCAAATGTTTATCTTCAGTAGTTCCTTCAGAATGTTTACCTAATGCAGCTCAATTTAACATCGCTTGCATAAGCATATACGCTCCCTGCCGTCTCCTCTTAACAAAAATGTTGCTTATTTGGGGCGCTGCCTCTGTATTTTTACATTGTGGCGTGTTTGTAATTTTTACTCTACGACGGAGGATAAGTCTGTAATATTTTAATCGTATTCTGGAAGTCCCAATTTCAAAACTCCTACTGGAGTTCGTATTTTGTCGTTTTAATCTTTCCTTCTGGACAAACATAACAGCGCTGCGTCCGTCATCCTAGGCTACGCTGCCTGTCACGCCCATTCCAGCTCATTGTTCACTATATGACATTTAGAGCTCTCATGGCGGTGATTATGGAATCTACTGTCTTGTGGGCTGTGACACATTGTAATAGTCTGATACAAATGTACTGACCTTTGGGAGAAACCTGCTGTTTCTATATTTTCTGAGAATGGAGGCAGAAGATTTTTTCGAAACGTCGGGGAGTTGGTACCGACGTACACAGCATAAAATCCTAGAAGACAGTAATCTTCATTTTTCACTAATCACTCTACAAATTAACGCTGTATCAACTGACGTATTGACAGTGTCGTTACACATACCTGACGTAAATGCAAATGCAGGCGGAAATTACTTGGCGGAAGAGGGACAGGAACATGAAAGGACCGAAGTTTTATTCCATTTTATGATTTTATTTTGCCGTGCGCTGTAGTTTTTTTTAACTAACCCTGTACTTTTGTATCCATTCTGCAATGATGTAACAGGTAGCTTCCGTGCTACACCAGTGGGTGATTTATACATTCCAGAAAAGCGTGACGTTTATCAAAACGACTCCCTGTAACAATTTTATACACCCTGCGTTACGATAGAACTGATGCTGCATCCTTCGAACGCCGCTTGAGATAAACAGACTTGACAGAGGAAGACGCAGATAGCATGCTGGGAACAGATGCTAAGATGGTGCAGGCGAGAAATAAGAATTCTCCAATTATTTTACTGTATGTACGATGTACATAACAATGTGAGTTCGAAGAAATATGTGGCGTATATGAGAGACATATTTAGAACTCTCTGCATGCAACTTTTAAAGTTTTTCTAGTCTGTAGCAGTGACAAGCCCAGTGGAGGCGCAATCGGAGGTGTGGGCCTGCGGCCATTTGCTTGCTGGGATTGTGGGTTCGAATCCCGCCGGGGCATGGATGTGTCTCTTGTGAGCGTTGCGTGTTTTCAGGTAGAGGTCTCTGCTTTGGGCTGATCACAGAGGAGTCCTACCTAATGTGGCGTGTCTGAGTGTGATCGTGAAACCTGCATAATGTGGAAGTCCTGTCCCACAAGGGACTGTTGCGCCGTTAAAAAAAAGTTTGTAGCAGCGCAGTGCGTACAGAAAATAGAAAATTTATGGTTAAAGCGTGGTCATAAGTCCTTGTAAGATCTTTTATATGAAATGAAAGGCGTGACTTGTTACAGCGTATAAGCATTAAAACCCACAGGAATTCCGTCTGATCAGAACAACAAATTACTGATATTTTCTGACTTTCTAACGAGTCGGCGTATGAACATATTAAGTATTAACGAACCCAAAAATTATGTAATGAATATTTGCATTGCCATCTTCTCAGACTGACACCGTGGGGTATTGGAAGATCCTTCGGCATCTATATTTATGGTAGTGTAATCTACCTTGGAGAAGATAGCAGAGTGTTTTGCCGTAACGTTTGCATATTTAATCCAAAGTACATGAGAGAAAATCGCAGCTTTACTTTCATCGTCGCCAGAGCATCACAGCCTTCAACTGTTTGGGTCATTAACATTTTGTAATGTTATGGACTCGGTGTTTTTCATCCTCTGTTAGGCGTCTCACTGGCGAGACCTGACAGTTAGCAGTCTGAGATGTGGCGTCTCGAAAGTAACGACGTAAAAGTAAGAATTGTAGAATTACGCATTTTGGGAAGACAGTTTGTATTTTTTACTATATTTGGACGATGAATTTTAACACATGAACTGCGGGACTTACAAAACAAAAAGTTGAGACCCCTGTAGCTAATTAGCCAGCATCTACTCTCTCACACCGAATTTGAATTAATTCTGTCCTTTATGGGGATACTGCTTGGGTGTTAAGGCTGCTTGTGCGAGCGAAATTTGTTGTTGATATGTCGAAGGAACTTGCTATATTCAGCTTTAGAGTGACAGCGTGAAGGTTGGGAAAATATCATGTTTATGTAAATATAATTCTCACTTCGGTCATGCAGATGGAAGGATTCTCCTCCAAAACTTCAGCAGGACAGCCTACTGCCCCTTGATGGCATTAAACGTTAATATCAACGTGAACGCCTTCAAGCATTCTTTCCGTGTTTGTGCGTTTTGCGTTGATGTTCTATATATTTCTTTCTCAGTCCTCTTCCTTTATTCATTTCGTTCTCTCTTTCTTTCCTTTCGGTAAAATGAAAAAGAAATTACAATTTTCCGTGTACTTATTCCGTACAAAACCGTACGAAAGTAGAGATCCATGTATTCGTAACCTCGAATTACGTGGAAGTGTACGTAAAGAGACGAGTGTAAAAATTGCCAAGTTTATAAGTACGTAAACCTACAGACCTACCTTCCCTCCTCCACACGTACTCATGGTGTGGCGCGTAACTGAGTACAGGAAAAATTTACCCTTAATCCATGAATACTTGTCCCCAGAGATTTCATCACCTCAGATTTTCTCGTTGAGGTATTTTTGGACGTGATGGTGATCAAGGTGATTATTATTATTATTACTACTACTACTACTACTACTACTACTACTACTACGATAGAAGTAATGATAGTAAATCCATAATGGTGTAGAGAAAATGTCATTTCATTTGCTATTCATAAGGTTTTCTGAGAAAACTTCAAAAGATATCTGCTGCAGAGATGAAAGACTTAAAGACCGACTTTAAATTTTTGAATAATGGTTGGAGAAAGAAAAAAATAATTCCGTGTTTTACGCTTTTTCAGCTTAGGTGAGCCGCCATCAACGATGCAGTGTATAAAGCATCAAAAGTCTTTAATCTAAACGAGAAATGACGGATTCTACCCTGCCTTATGCGTAAGAAATATTTGTAAAACCTACCAATTCGTCCATGTCCCTACCAATTTTTTCCACCGGAAAAACATGATGGTCACGTCACTGGGTCGGGCACTTAAATGTCTCAGGAGGTCAAAATTGGAAGTTTCAGAATACGTTTAGAATATTTATTTTTCATATTCATCTCCTATACACGGGATCGCAAATAGGGCGCAGTAGTGGTAACATTCCTGCCAGATAGGGACCCAACCGGGAGGGGGGGGGGGCAGTTGCCAAGCTGCAACCCCCCACTCTAAATTTAGAAAACATGCTTTGTAGGTACGATGATATTAAACGTTTCAGGCGATTTACCCTTCAGCTGAAATCAGCTACTAAAATCAGCTGATGACTAGTATATTAGAATTTTGAAAAATAAGATAAAAACTTAGGATGCCTTAGATGAAATTGAAAAACCAAGAAGATGAAGTATTTGACTTAAATTGAGTGACTCGTGGAACATGCAGTTATATTTGTATGTATATAAATGCAATTACATTATGTATAGCCTCTGTGTCAGCCCCACGTCCCTTCCCATAAAAAATTCTCAGTGCACAGCTGCTCCCACAGGATCGAAAAAAGAAACGGGGGGATAACTTGGAATCAACAGGCAGACGTTTTAAGTGTGGGATTTGGATGAAGCTGGCTCAGGACTGTGGCCAGCGGCGAGACTGTTTATTAGTCGAATTCAGTATTCGAATTCTACGGCCTTGTTAGTGCCTTGTTAGTGCCTTAGAGCGGTACAAATTTCTGTGGTTGTGTTTTGGTGAGGTAAAGTGTAGAAACATCCTGTCTGTGTTTGTCTGTACTTACGGGTGACGCAAACAACATGACGTCCATAAAATATACAAGACAGTGAGTACGCTAACATCTGGCTATCTCAACACGGTAGTGCTTATAATTGCGATCCATTAGTGAATACCTCTCAGCCTTATCCCACACATCGTCCACTAGCAAATCCCACTCCTCAGTTTCTTATATGTCGACCAACAACGAATAATTCTTCTTTTCCTCGTATATCGCAAGCGGTGTTCGTAGACAGAGGCACACTTTATAAAATAAAGTTTTTAGGTAAAGCAATACCATTACAGGCCTGGACAGGCCTGTAGGGTTCCATGAACTTGAAGCTCCCAGATTTTTAGACAGTCGGCACATGAAGGTAGTAAGGTTATCGGCACCGGCAGTCGTTACCGCCAGCAAATATTCCTGGTACTCATTTCAGTTAGAGGCAGAGTCAACCCCACGGCCACAGTGCGACCAGAAGGATTATGTCAATGAAAAATTCCAGTGACACCATCGGAAATCGAAACCGCGACTTGCCAGTTTGTAGCGCAGTGCCTCAACCACCTGCACCACCGTGAACGTTTTTAGGTGCCTTCGCAAATTTGCGAGAACTGACTATTAGCTTCCTAATGTCCTTTCTAATACTTTCCATGCCGTGTTGGTAATTCAATGTCTCATATATTAACCAACTCCAGCACAATGTGCATTAGATCTGGTGTGCATTATGTTGGAGTTGGTTAATATATCAGACATTCGTTATGTCCCTTCGTCCGTCCGTCCGCACTGAACAACTCGGCTCCAACCGGACGGATTTTCATGAAATTTGATATTTGGGTATTTTTCCAAAAATGTGTTGATAAAACTCAATTGTAAATAAAATGTGACAAGAATAACGGGTGCTCTACATGAAGACCTATGCACATTTATGATAGTATCTCGCTAAATTCTTCTTAGACTGAGGACATGTTCAGAAAAACGGATGTGGAGAAAATCAAAACACACATTTTATGTTCAGTAACTTTTTCCGAAATTCGTGCCGTTTGTGAAATAACGTGGAAAAATATTGTAGACCCAGACGGGCCACAGATGAAAATATCATAGCGTGGAGGATAACTAAGGCAACAAACACACACTGAGCATATGTAACACTTACTGCTTTTTCACGGCAACAGTGTTTTCGCGAAGGCATCTTAGTGTTACCTTTATAGTATAATGTCCCTCTTGCTTCTAAAATTCTATGGTTCTCGAGACAAGTGAGTGAAATAGTGAGCGAAAGCAACAGATCTTTTACGGTGTGCGTATAAGTATTTTCGAAATTTGTTTTGGTATTAAAGCCAGTGGTATATATAGTGACTGCTGTGCTTTGAAAGTTCGTATTATCGACGCTCAAGTAAATGTTGACATACGACATATACTCTCAACTGTGTGCCACTTGTATATTTGAGTTTTATGGGGAACAAAAGACAAAATTATTTAATAAATCATAAGAATATATCTGCGCCACTTGCACTGCGTATTTTACGCTAAAATTTGATACTTCCTTCAAGAACAAACATATATTTTCTTATGGTAAACCGCGTTGGTTTATAGTTGGAATTTGTAGCGTTAATACGTGTATTAACAAAGACGTGTAGTGTAGAAAGGATAACATATGGTAGGACGCAGGGCAATACTAACCGTTGGTTTTATGCATAAAAGTGGGTAGAGAAGAGGGTGTATATGTATATATGTAAGCTTGTGTGCTGGAAACGCTTGTAAGTGAGAAAGAGTTAGCAGGGGTCGAGAAAAGAGGGCAGAGTAGGAGATATTTTAACCACTTTGCTATAAACACTCAGCCTCCAGTCCCAAACACCTGCTACAAATGTTATTATTACGTCATCAGGCACTGATATATGTATTTAGTAAGACTTATAATGCAATAACAGTGCCCGTATATGCCGTCACGCCCTGCTTGTTTCTGCCTGCTCACCCCAAGTGGTCTATATAAGTACCAGGACGTAAAAATATGAAACGCAAGGTGTTTCAAAAATGTTTGTATGCGTGGTGTCATCTAACGTTTATCATTCTGTTATAACCTGAAAGAAGATGACCGTATCAGCTGTGGCGCTCGGAAGGCGTCCTCCATATCTAAGCCTTGAGAAGAAGGAAGAAGAAGAAAAAGAAGAAGAAAGAAAATAAAAAAGAATAAAAAACTATCCCATTACTGGCCTGGGAAAGCCCTTAGTGTTCCAGCAGTTTGAGGCTCCCGGATTTCAAGACAGTCGGCACATTAAGGTGGTAAGGTTGTCAGCCATACGCACCGGCCGCCTTTACCCCCCAGGAAATATTGCTGGTTCTCATTTCTGTTAGAGACTGAATCGACCCCAGGGCCATAATGTGGTCGGAAGGATTACGTCAATGAAAAATTCTAATGACACAATAAGGAATCGAAGCCGCAACCTTCTGGCTTGGAGCGCAGTGCCTCAACCAACTGCGCCACCACATGCCCCCATACAAAAGAATAGGTAAGGTAAATAGAGGTAGATTTCACCCTATAACAATTCATAAAGGCCAAGAGGCAGAGTAGGGGTATGGCTTTTCTTTATTTAACTTCGGCGCTAGATGGGGGTGGATGTCAACGCCACACTGCGGCCGCTTTACCCCTGGAGTGACCCGGTAGCCATTGTATAGGAGTCTGGGTGGGCCTCAGGGCCGTTCTGGGGGGGTGCAGAAAATATTGCCCCCACCTGGATTTTTTTCTTTTGATCCATGTTGTACCTTTAAGTCTTTGTCTCGTTCTTCATGGCACTTATGTCCCATACTACGGTCCTTAGACAACAAACGCAACACGAACATCCATGCCTCCGGAGGGATTCGAACCCACAATCCCAGCAAGCCATTCGATCCCAGGACAGCCAAGTGGGGGGGGCGTGGTGTTATTGGAATTTTTTTTATTGATATAATCCTTCCGGTCGGCTCTGCTTTTAACAGTGCTGAGTATCAGGAACACTTCCTGGGGGTAAAGGCGGCCCGTGCCTAGGGCTGACAACCTTACCACCTTCATGTGCCGATTATCTGAAAATCTTGGAGCCTCAACCTCCTGAAACCCTAAGGGATAGCTGTACCTTTCTTTTATTATTATTATTATTATTATTATTATTATTATTATTAGTCTGTGTCTAGAGAATGAAATTTAGGTTTTTTGGGCAGATGTGCGTCATAATGTGGTCTCCTGCGATGTGATACCGCGTAGTTTGCTTGGTAGGTACTAAAATTTAACAGAACGCACTGCTTCCATCTTGTGTAGGCGGAGAGGAATGTGCCCGAAAAGTGTTGGTACGTAACCCTTTTTCAAATCTAATAGTTCCTCACCTAGCTGAAAAGTTTTCCGAATGTATGGGAACTGATGTTTCATTACTGCGTCCACGAGAACCCGTTACTTTTACCTATCCTGAGCCAGATTAATCAATTCCACGACCCCATTCTATTTCTGAAAGATTCTTCTTAATATTATTCTCTTACCTACATTCAGGTATTCCAAGTGGTTTCATTCCTTTAGACTTTCGCACCAAGACCCTGTATGCACCTGTGATCTTCCTCATACGTTCCACATGCCCCGCCCATCTCATTATTTTTTATTCAATAACTCGAATAATATTTGGTGAGGAGTACAGGTCATTAACTTCAAAATTACGCAGTCTTCTCCAGTCCCTACTTAACACATCACTCTTAGGTCCCGATATCTTCCTCGGCAAAAAGGTAAAAGGAAGAATTTTATACTGTTAAATTGGGTAATAAATATATTCACCATGTGGCTTTAAATCGTTAAATTTCGCTTTGAGCTGCATTTTTATTTAATCGGAATGTGTAGATCACCTGAAAGTTTAACACACACTGGTCAAATTTCACATTCGGGAAAGGAAGTAGGAATTTTAAGACCATTTCAAAACAACAGAAGGAAGTTGATTACAATGTTAAGGAGATGGGAATACAAAATAGTTTAAAAACTAGTGGCGTGCAAGTTTTGTCGTTGTTTTGATGAGTACTTTCCTTATTTTACTCTATCCTGAGGCAATGTAAGAAACACAACATGTCTCAAAGAGTCTCATTATGAAGAAGCATAATACGTGAAAATGGATTATCGGAGTCGTACAAAAATTGTCATCACCACTTACACGCCTAGGAATCACAGTTGCAATAATTTACTTTTGATATTTTCAAACACCTACAGTTATCACAATTCCGTAAAGTCACTTAACGAATGTATATGACATTGTAAGGTACAGATAAACTTAAACCTGTAACCTGACATGAAGGTACAGAAGGGAAGTGGTATAGCTGTACTCTTTCTTTAACCTCGGCTCTAGAGGGAGGTGGGTGGCTAACATCTCGCACCTCCCGCGTTGTCCCCGAGAGTGACCCGTTAGCCATTGTATAGAAGGCTGGGTGGGTCCCAGTGACTCTCCAGACTTATGTGGAAAATCTCGCCCTTCCTGTGATTGGATACCCGGACCGTCCAGCCCGTAGCGAGTCGCTGTACAGGCTACGCTATCCCGCCACACACATATATTGCATTGTGCTCCTCACAAATACACACGAGTGTAGGCCTAATTTATTTCTGCGTTACATTAACTGAACCATCTATCTCGTTCAAGAGGTTCCTGCCTCGCGTCTTGCGTGTGTGCGTGCATAAGCGTGCGTGTGTGTGTGTGTGTGTGTATGCATATTTGTATGCTGTAATGTATGAATATACAAGAAGTCTGTATGTACGTATGTATGTACGTAGGCCTACATATATAGACTAAGTACGTAAGTACGTACGTATCTGTGTGTGTATGTGTGTGTACGTATGTGCGTGTATGTGTGTGCATGCATGCACGTATGTATGTATGTATGTATGTATGTATGTATGTATGTATGTATGTATGTATGTATGTATGTATGTGCAGTAGAAACGGGTAAAACGGTAGGGTAAGGCCGTAACAATTAGTCTCGCAGTCTGAAAGAGGGTTCTTCGGGCTCCACTGCGCAGACCAACTGTGTTTTGTTTTGTGTTGGGCCATTAGCCCCCACTTATGGCCATTTTGCACCCAACATTCGTAATGTTTTAACGATTACCGTTAAAACGCTAACAAGGCTGCTGGTAGACTCCTCACCCTCACACACGCGGGCGCGCGCACGCACACAAACACACACACACATTCATCCTATCTCATTCTCATTGAGAAGCTAATGCCTTGCTGGGATAGGGATGCAGCCATAGAGACTAGAAAATGGGCTCGGAGTGAGTGCAGAGGGTCATTTTACTGCTATCGGTTAAGTAGAGTCTGAGAGGTGATAAAGGCTACAGCGCTATCGGGGGTTGTCACAACTCCACCAATCACCCGCCTAGTGTTGGCAGCAGAAGGCCACTTTGTGTCGTTTCATGTATGGGAGAGGCATAAGGGGGAAATGCTATCTGGTAAATGAAATCCTATCTCTCTCTCCTAAAAATGACAGAAATTCCTTTAATAATGTCCTTGTAGTTCTATCTTGAATATAAATATCATTATTTCCATATTTCATTTCTAAATTTCTTTTTAAAATTTAATTAAAATCTTCCATCCTGTTGATGGGTCACAGTCATCAGTATTGGCACAGAATGCATTTTTCATGAATCCTGCCCAGCAAGTGAGCACCGTTGTTTCAAAGCACAGCATTCGAACATCCTTAGCATTATAATAGCACATGGACACAATTTCAGTTTGGCGAACTACGTATAATAATTTCATTTTTTAAGAAGATATTAAAAAGTTATTGTCAGTGCCGGAGGACTGAGTGTGTTCTCCCACTCCGTAGTAGCTGGAGACTAAAAACCCCTAATTCCGCACTAGTCTATATTTTTATATATGACACACAAGTTGCAGAGACTATAACGACCTGCAAAATATGTCTGTCACATTTGTTGTGCCATGGTGCAACACCCCGTTGGGGGCCAGGGCCTCTTCATCATCGAGGCTTTACCGTCACACCCAGACACACACACACACTCGGTAGGAATCCTCTGGACGAGTGATCAGCCCGTCGCAGAGACCTGTACCTGAAAACACACAACAGCCACAAACCATAAACATCCATAAACCGGCGGGATTCGAAACTGCAATCCCAGCAAGCGAGCGGCCGCAGACCCACGCCTTAGACCGCGAGGACACTGCCTGTTTAACAGAACTCATTATTTATGTGCATTGTCGTAGGCCGTAAGAAAAAGTCGGCGAACTTCTGGGGGCCTGCAAATGATAGTAGCCAGATTTAAAGCGTTAATTGGAAGAACACAGAATTTTAAAAAATTGTATTAAGTAGGGACAACTATAGGGGGTGTGAGAGAGTGTGTAAGTGTGGGTCCAGCCCTTACGGTACCGATGCACGTAGGCCTTTTGTTTTGCCGGCTCTTTGTGCCCACTTACTAGGCCTGAGTTATGAGAGCCCTGTCCTTGTAAAGAAGTTGCATATTGCCCCTCCCCCCCCAGACTCAGAACTCTAATGTCCTTAGGGTCCATGAAAAAGGATCCCAGATAAATATGCGTGAATGTCGCCAAGGCTTCACACGCACACAAACACGGGCTGAGATTTTCTCCCCAGCCCCGTTACATATCTTTCAAAGTCCCCAGAAAAGAACCCCCCCCCCTTTCCAGGTTTCCCTTACGGAGCCCCAACATGGAGAAAAATGCTCCATCTCCAGAGCCCTCTTTAACTATAGGGTTATGGTAAGACATAAAATATTCTTTAGTAGTTTCTCCCATTTGAAGGGCCATTCATGATCCTAAATATTTGAACAAAAGTATATTACTTAATACTCAAGGACACACAGGGAATCAGAAGAAAACTGTGCGAAACGAAGTTATGGTATTAAACAATCAAAAGAAACACAGTAATCAAAGATCACCAAAAGCAGGCATGTGCTCGTAGATATCTGTGTTAACTGTATTAAGGTCACGTTCCTGGGAAACACTGCGAAGTCGGCAAGGTCAAGGCCTCTTGCGTAATTAGAGGTACACGAAACCCTGAGTTCTGGCAATATGCATATAGATATGAGTTTCTCCCTGATTCATGTCAAAGACAAATACGTAATTAGTAGACGTGACGCAGGGCTACGAAAATACTAATTCGACAAAACGACATACAGCATTGACAGTCCGGACGCTTACAGAACAAGTGTCGGATACCATTACAGCCTTGACTCCAGCAAATGTGGATCACTTTAAAATAATAATAACAATAGAATATTGTAACTTGCACTTGTCATTTTACTGTAACAAATACTCGCAGATTATTTGATATTTTGTGAGATCTCACAAAGATTACGTTTTTTACCTTTTACACCAAGGCACACCTGATGATGGTTCTAGAACCGAAACATGTTGTGTACTGAGTAGATATTAAATATCACATGTGAGTTTTGCTGAACGGAACGTTTTGTGTTGTTTATTTTATCTACTACACAGCCTTGTTTATAGTGCACCAGGCAACTGGTCAAAATATGGCTGAAACATGTAGCATATCTTATTATATAAATATAAGAACTTATTTTGTCTGACGGAAATTTATAATTTGTTGCCAGTCCACGCTATTTACTCAACCGAAATGTAAATATAAAAGCATATGTCATAACATTTGCTAACGTTGTGTATGGCTGTAAAGTTTCTGAATAAAACAGCGATGGAAATAATAAAAAGAGAAAGGAACTGGACGTGAATACTAGATGAAATATGTCGTTTCTTTTTATTCAGCGTACTTTGTAAAGTTTTAATGGGCTTCCTTCCATTATTACAATTTTAAAATTAAAGAAACGGGGAGAAACTTTTCTTCTGGAAAGGAATTTCTACATTTCTAAACGCATCAACACGAGAAGCAAAGGCGAATATGGGACTTGCAGGGACAGTTATTTTATCTTTTACTTCCCATCTAATTCCTTTTATGTGCTTTCTAATTCCCTCTCTTCATATTCTTTCGGTTTAATAAGGAATTCAAGTACACTGTATCTCCCTTCTTCTCTGCTGAGATCTGCAAATAAACGGATCAAACTTCCATGACGTGAAAGATTACTCGTCTCTTTTAAGTGGCCTGTAAGGATCGTATTCTGTGTTCAATTCTGGAGGAGAATCAGACAGATACTTTTCTGTGAATTTCCATAGTTTTAAGATACAAGTGTACGAATGTAAGAATTCAATGTGACAGAAAGTGTTAAAATTTTTTTTCGTCGATTAGAGCGTTCTTTTGAAGTTGAAGTCCAAACTTTCGGAGACCTTCTGTGTGCCACTGATCACTGGATAATCTACTGGTAAAACAAATTCGGTCACAAACATTTTATTTTGCATTTCACGAAACCCCTTGAAAGGCAAAGGATATATGACGAAAGAGGGTGCACGCAGTAAAATTTGAATCGCTGTCAAGACCCTCTCTTCCCTGCTTAACTTGGCAAGCTATTTGGTTGTATTTAGAAAATACTAATTTTTCAAAATATCCTAGAAATACGGAGCAGTTTATTAAAACATGAAGTTTACTTAAATTTTCTGAATTACCGTAAGAAATGTACATAATAAAGAATCTCTAAACTTTTGATACCGAAGTCTAAATATGTATGTCGCATGGGATGTTTTACTGTGTAGTCTGCTATAGTAAATTTTCCACCGCTTCGGCGTATCCTGCTCTTCCAGACAGATTAGATTATGGGGTGCGGGGGGGGGGGGGATAGGAGGATCTTCTGAAAGGTAGGTAAAATTCTACACGATCTTCTGTAAAGGTGTTACCATAAGAGCAAAACAGCTTACTATGGGAAATGCAACTCTAGATCTATGTTGTTTTAAACGTTTATACATTCCGAGTACGTCTCTACCTGAATGTACCGCCGTCACATGCCAGAATAGAGTAATCTTCACAGCTTCCTACAGCTTTCACTGAATGGCGAGAGAAGCTCGGGTCCAATTAAACCTGTACAATAGGCATTACTCCCTTCCGGCTGCGACACTGGTACCGTCTGGTAGAACGTACCGAAACTGCAGAAGGGCCTGCGACCTGTATTTTCATAAGATAAGAATCAGGCAGCAGGTTGTCCCGAAACTTCGGTAAATTTCTGCTAGATTGCACGGCTCTGCACGTCAGAATAGCGTATTATTAAACGCCACGGCCTTAAGAACCTCCAGTCTTTAGCCCAGGGATGCACAAATTTTTCCAGAATTGTACGCGGTGGCACACGAAGTGGTGAATCATTTAAATTTACCTTCTGTACTTTGTGGAAAAGTGTTATGTATTAGACACGCACCGTAGCACAGGAGTACGGACAAGTTCCTTGTAGTGAATGTTACGTTCATTGTGACAGCCATTCTACCTCAAGACCTCTTCAAGGCAACTGCGTGCCTTTGCAAAACTTTCGGAGCACAGATCTTCAGAACTGGAGCGGTACAGGTGGATGATAAGGCCCTAATTTCCATTATTGCATCAGAACTCTTTGCGCCACAGATCTTCAGAACTGGAGCGGTACAGGTGGATGATAAGGCCCTAATTTCCATTATTGCATCAGAACTCTTTGCGCCACAGATCTTCAGAACTGGAGCGGTACAGGTGGACGATAAGGCCCTAATTTCCATTATTGCATCAGAACTCTTTGCGCCACAGATCTTCAGAACTGGAGCGGTACAGGTGGACGATAAGGCCCTAATTTCCATTATTGCATCAGAACTCTTTGCGCCACAGATCTTCAGAACTGGAGCGGTACAGGTGGATGATAAGGCCCTAATTTCCATTATTGCATCAGAACTCTTTGCGCCACAGATCTTCAGAACTGGAGCGGTACAGGTGGATGATAAGGCCCTAATTTCCATTATTGCATCAGAACTCTTTGCGCCACAGATCGTCAGAAACTGGGAGGTTCATTTAATTAAGGTCTGAATTCCATTAATGTGGCGGTTTTGCTCACGAACAGTTCCTCCATCATGAAGCCCCTCAAATAAAGTCACAGGGATTATATCGAGGCTGTCAAGTGGCCAGATGTGGCCCACTCGTTGCACTTTGCAGTATGGTGTGACACATTCTGTCACCAAAGTTTTCACAAAGAAAATTGAGGACCACAGCTACGTGTTGCCTGGTTCCATCCTGCATCAACCGTTGTGTATGTCCTTGTGTTCCAGTGGCAAGAGGTTGCAGCGTGAAGTCGTTGAAGACTTGTGTTGCAATGGGCTCGCAGACGCACACGTTTGTCGTAACATCGAACACATCGTGTACGAGATACAGTTTTCCATACTTCTGTGCTAAAGTGGGTGTGCAATACGTAACTTTTTCTACAATATATAGAAGCTAACCAAAATTCAAATGGTTCAAGTTTTCTTGCGCAAGATAGTCGCAAACATGCACTCTCTTCCTGAAGAGCTCTAGGCCAAAAATAGTCATTAGATTATCCCTTTGAAGACGAAGCGTATCAGTTTTATGCAAGGACTCAGTGCTTACCGCGCTGTAAACACTCTCCACGTCGGTTATAAAAACCAATCTCTTAATGTTTTATAAGGCAAAAGTTGCTGTTTGTTCTGAGATCCATACAAAACACATAAACACAATGTGGGCACCACGTAGAATTTTTTAATGTTAAACCTGGTCGTATGTAAAGTTACCGCTAGGCTTCAAAAGGTTAAACATACTGTGTACTAGAAACAATTTTTCTGTCCTTTCGTGCTGCATTGGGTGTGTAATATGTAACACTTTTATACTAAGCATTGAAGGTAAGAAAAATTTAAGTGGTTGAACATTACATGCGCCACGCTCTAGGAACTATCAAAAAATTAAAGGCCTCAATAGGGGGGACATGATTCGAGTTTATTATTGAGAATCCACAAACACTAAGTGCCACCGTACAAAATTTAGTCGCTATGGCGATATGGCACCCAGGGTTTGTTCACCCCTGCTTTGGCTTATGCAGATTATTTAACACTACAATAGGCAACCTACTGACAGCAGCAGTTCTGTTCCTATCCTGTTCTGTAGCCGAGGTACCCAGGGTTCAAATTTCGTGCCGGAGGCTGGAAATGTCGAATGGGAGGATTGCTAGTCAGTAATAGATATGGATGTACGTGGAAGGCGGCAGAGTCATGACCTAATTTGAGGCACCATTCTGGCACTTACCTGAGGAGACTGAGGAAAAACACAAAGGCCGTCAGTCAGGATAGCAGGTGCCCAGGTCTTGGTTTGCATCTCTAATTGCCACTTGCGGTGTGCATTGACAAATATTTGGCGGAGAATAATAGACCGGAGGGTACTATTAATGTGGCCGTTATAGACACTATATTAGACTGCGGACGCGATTCTTCAGATTCAGGTTTAACGTCAAATTGTAGGATCTTTTGAACACGATATTTCAAAGGTAAATTCCTTCATAAGAGAGCGAATATCAGCTTTACAACAAGGTCTCTATTCCATTAAATTCTACAAATATTTGATATAACTGAGCACCCTAAAGCTATGTGAGTCTCAGACAAGCAGTTCTTTCGACTTCTCTATTTATCTTGTTTTCATCGAATAAGATAACACTTGGGCACGAATCCTCGGGGGACAGAAATGTTCTTATATGGTATTTTAGTTTCTGCTTCTTGATATGAGGAGTTAGTGTAGAGTTATGGCTCCACATTCTTTCAGCACTCTGTTGCTTTACAACATTGGGGATTTTGTTGATTCGAGGCTTAGAGACAGATAACCGGTGAAAGAGATCTAATTCTCTCTGGACCGAGCCTTTACTTCACCAACACAAGAAGGGGTTATCTGTAGAGACAGGTAAGCTGAACTTATGTGTAGGTTGCTCGTAAATGAAACAAGGTTCCGGTCTGTGAATTTTACAAAATTGTCCTGAGGCAGCGGAAAGAAGACCCATGGATCAACAACAGCTCTCCACGCCATCCTGGATTTCCTACGCTTGACCCTCTAGCGTTTTTACCCATATTATATTCCAGTTGGCCAGCCATTCTGTTAACAGGGTAATTGGTACTGATAATCGCATGGTTACCTCCACTAAATATAAGCGTTTTGCCTTTGTTTACATAACCTAGAGTGGCTTGGAGGGAAACACAACGGAAGGCAGAGTGTTAGAAGAATCCTGATCGGTGATACAAACCATAGAAGTCCTGAGCCTTGATATAACTGGCATGCTCCCAGGTCACGTGTTCTGCAGTTCCTTTAACATTTACCCATTCTCTCACAAAATTTCTCGACTCCGGAAAAAAATTTAGGAATTTATTTTTTCACAGATTGGTTTTGCAGATTCCGTAAGAAAATCCACAAGATTATGCCACATTAAATTGTGACAAAATATTGTAAGATCCACAGTAAATAAATCTGTATTTAATACACACTTCCTTTAATGTTAGTGTTACGCAGTGCAGTGATAAGACCTTTTGAAGAAGTTACGAGTCTGCAGCCAGGTAAAGTGTGCCATTCCTTGCTTAAAAACAGAGGTCTGGGTCTTTCTTAAAGGCTACAGTCGGGCACTGATAGTGATACTATCTTACGTTTCCTGAACACGAATTTCACCGAATGTGTAAATAGAAGCTCAAGTCCTGTTTCTCAAGAAGCAGACGCTGTCTATTAATGTTGTTTAGGGAAATGACAGAATTTCATGCTGACAGTCACCCGAAATACAACAAGATAGGCAATATATGTATAATGTAACGTCGAGGCGCCTTCACCAAACCATTGTTACCGTGGAACAGGAATAAGTATTACGTAATCTGTCTGTCTGTAGTCTTAGTTATCCAGCATGCAAAGGGCATGCACCTATTATATTGTCATCTGTGGTCTGTCCGTCTGTACCAAATTTTTCGACATAGCAGCACTCAACAAGAAGAAGACTGTGTTCATCAGCATATTGGACTCAAGTGTAAGGAAGGAACTAGTAAAGTGCTACTTTTGGAAAACAGCTTTTTTTATGGTGCTGAAACGTGGAAACTCCCGAAAGTAGATAAGAAATACCTGGAAAGATTCGAAATATGGTGCTGTAGAAGAATGGAAAAGATCAGTTGGTCTGATCGTGTGAAAAACTAAGAAGTATTACGTAGAGTCATGGACGAGAGGAATATCATACATAAAATAAAAAGAAGGAAGGTTATCTGGATTGGTCACATCTTTTACAGGAATTGCCTTCTAAACACGTTATTGAAGGAAAGTTAGCAGGAATGATAGAAATGGCAGGAAGACGGAGAAGAAGATGTAAGCAGCTACTGGACGACTTAAGGAAAAAGATAAGATACTGAGAGCTGAAAGAGGAAGCACCAGATGGCATTGTGTGGAGAACTCTCTTTGAAGGAGGTTATGGACCTGTCGTAAGACAGACTACAGAATGGATGGATGGATGGATGGATGGATGAAAGAATGAATGAATGAATGAATGAATGAATGAATGAATGAATTAATTAATTAACGAATGAAAGAAAGAATGAATGAATGAATGAATGAATGAGTGAATGAATACCATAAATGGCGCGATTTTCGGAAAATATTATTAGACATAAAATGTGTGTTTTGATTTCCTGTACAACTCTTGTCTGAAACATTTATCGTTCTAAGAAGAATTTAGGATGATACTATCATAAATGTACGTGGGTATCATGTAAAGTACCCGTTTTTGTTAGATTTTAATGAAACCTGAAGTTTTCCCGACAGAGTTTCGAAAAATCCACAAAAAGAAAATCTTTTCAGTGGCAGCAGAAGTGTTACGTGCGGACAGACAAGCAGGCGGATGGAAGGACGGACAGACAGACGGAGAGACAGGCAGACAGATAAGCAGGCATGACGAAGCTGATCGTCGCTTTTCGCAAGTTTGCAAGCGCGCCAAGAAACGTATTCAGTGGGTAGATTTCAGAACCTGTTATTTTTGGAGACGACTGTGCTGACTCTGCATGTGCCACTGTACTTCAAAATAACCTACAGTAAGTCTTGAGTCTTTTTCGGCCTATGTTACAATAATCATTGACATCCAATAACATGGGCATGTAACTGCATTCATCTGGGTTAGGACAGGTAGCTGTGGCTGGCTCATGTGAACTTTGTAATGGCCAGTCAGTTTCTGTAAATTGTGGATGATTTCATGAAAGCTAAGCGACTGACGAATCTAAAGAAGAAATGTGCCCAGTCTAGGTTGTTACTCTAATAGATAACTTCATAACTGAATGGGTTTCTTCCATTTATGTTCAGATCTCCCAGGTGATCTTTCACCTTCAAATTTCCTGACTAAATTTTGTAAATTTCAAGTCGCTGTCATGTTTTTTTTACTTCTACCATCTATCTTCTTTGGCATTTGAATTAACTAACTAACTAACTAACTAACTAACTAACTAACTAACTAACTAACTAACTAACTAACTAACTAACTAACTAACTAACTAACTAACTAACTAACTGATACAGGGACATAACATTATCCGAAAATTCACATCAATTCTTCCCTCAGAGTGCTTCCTGTGACGGCAGGCAGCGGAGCGCTGACCGCTTGTCCAATTTGCCGTGAGTCAGCACCGACGCTTTTAGTTCTATGCATTGCAGTAATACTAGGTTTTTGCTAACAGATTTTTTAAAAATAAAAGGTGCTGGAAATATTTTCACCCGTCTCGCAGACACACATTAAATCCAACAATTATATTGTTCAATAGACGTCAAAGTTCTGTTAGGCTTTATACATTATTTGGGTTGATGGGAAGAGACCAGCATATTTCAGATAAAATATCCTTCCTACTATCGGTTGCCACTTCCTATCCCCTCATTTATTGCGGTGAAATTGGAATGTCAAGTGACAGACCTTATTGTCAGATAAAATAATGGCTCCTACAAGGGTGGACCTACAGCTGCACTCAGTGTGAATCATGCAGCGATTTAGGTACTGGCCCTGTACAGGGATTATATGCAAAACAATGATGTGCCTAAAATTAACAGTCTTTAGCATGCGACATCATGTTTCTGACATTTGTGCACCGACGTTTCAGAGGAAAATTATGCCTCCAATGTTATGGTGGAAGGGATCCATACACACATAAAACTGCACGACTTTATATCCCAAAAGACGGTAATCTGTGTGAGTATTAAATCGCCATCATGTATGGTTTTGCCTTTGCAGTATCGTATTTCGTCTAATTTTATTTCACTTGTTTGGATTCAGCTTGGTTCTTTAGGTAGGACTCATTAATAGCCAAACCGATATAAAAAACAACGGTCAGGTCTTTTAACCAAATAATCTTTGGGGTTACATAATTCTTCTGTACATTGTGTGCTCCGTGTTAAGTGGGTCCCTGTCACCACGGCACGGCGCGTCCTCAGGTTGCGGATGAAGGAACGGCCTCCAGGTATGGAGGGTAGCTGCGAATACAGTGAATAAGCAGTCGCGGACCGCCGACAAGGGGTTGTTCTCCAGCTTGGGGGTTGGGCGAGGTGCTAACAACTCCTCACCGTAAAAAATTATGATGTTACGAACCATTACACAATGCCTCGGACCTGGACCGATTCTTTGGTACGACTCCAGCTACGGAAAAAGGATATGAGTTTTGGAACATGGAATGTGAGGAGCATGTATAGGTCAGGGTCACTTATGACAGTGGCCAGGGAATTAGCTAAGTATAAGTTAGATTTAGTGGGTGTACAGGAGGTTAGGTGGGACAAAGAAGGGACTGTAAGAGCCGGGGAGTATACTTTTTTCTATAGCAAAGGGCAGGAAAATCATCAATTGGGAACAGGTTTTTTTGTGCACCAGAGAATAGTATCAGCAATCAAGAGAGTGGAGTTTGTTAGTGCTAGGATGTCATACATAGTGCTGAGAGGCCGCTGGTATAATATCATTGTTCTGAATGCGCATGCACCAACAGAAGAGAAAGGTGATGATTCAAAGGACAGCTTCTATGAGGAATTAGAAGGGATGTTTTATCATTTTCCCAAGTACCATATGAAAATTCTGTTAGGAGATTTTAATGCAAAAGTGGGGAGAGAGGATATTTTCAAACCGACTATTGGGAATGAGAGTTTACATCAGGATAGCAACGATAATGGTGTTAGAGTAGTAAACTTTGCCACATCAAAGAATCTAGTTGTTAAGAGCACTATGTATCCGCACCGAAACATTCATAAATACACCTGGACCTCTCCTGATGGGAAGACCCACAATCAGATCGATCACATATTGATAGATAGGAGACGGCATTCCAGTATACTCGATGTGCGATCTTTCAGGGGAGCTGACTGTGGTACTGATCACTATCTGGTGGTTGCGAAAGTTAGGGAAAGACTGGCAGTAAGTAAACAAGCACCACAGAAATTTGATGCAGAGAGATTTAATCTCAAGAAGCTAAGTGAACTAGAGGTTAGGAAACAGTATCAGCTTAAGATCTCAAACAGGTTTGCAGCTCTGTAAAACTTAAATGTTAGTGAGGACATGAATAGGGCTTGGGAAAACATTAAAGAGAATATCAAAATCTCGGCTCAAGAGAGTCTAGGTCTACACGAACGGAAGCAGCATAAACCATGGTTTGATGCAGAATGTGCAGAATTTTAGATAAAAGGAAGCAGGACATTTCAGGAAAAAAAAGAAGGAATATCTGAAAGCTAAAATTAATGAACTTGAAACAAACAGTAAGAACAAGAATATAAGAGACTAGTATAGGGGTATTAATGACTTTAAGAGGCGGTACCAGCCTAGGATTAATGTAGTAAAGGATGAGAAGGGTGACCTGGTTGCAGACTCCCACAATATTTTGGCTAGGTGGAGGAATCATTTCTCCCAGCTGTTGAATATACACGGGGTTAATGATGTTAGGGAGACTGAAGTGCACGCGGCAGAGCCACTAGTGCCTGAGTCCAGTGCCTTTGAGGTTGAGATGGCTATTGAAAAGCTAAAAAGTCACAAATCACCAGGTATTGATCAGATTCCAGCAGAATTGATTAAAGCAGGGGGTAGGATTATTCGGTCTGAAATACATAAACTTATTATTTCTATTTGGAATAAGGAGGAATTGCCTGAGGAATGGAAGGAGTCGGTCATTGTGCCTATTTATAAGAAGGGTGATAAAACAGATTGTAGTAACTATCGAGGCATATCACTTCTGTCGACTACGTACAAAATTCTACCCAACATTCTTTTGTCAAGGCTAACTCCATATGCAGAGGAAATTATTGGGGATCATCAGTGTGGATTTCGACGTCACAGGTCAACTACTGATCATAGATTCAGCATTCGTCAAATACTTGAGAAAAAATGGGAATACAATGAGGCAGTGCATCAGCTATTTATAGACTTCAAGAAAGCCTATGATTCAGTTAGGAGGGAGGTCTTGTATAATATTCTCATTGAGTTCGGTATCCCTATGAAACCAGTAAGTTTAATAAAAATGTGCCTAAGTGAAACGTATAGCAGAGTTCGGGTAGGCAAACATCTGTCTGACACGTTCCCTATTAAGAATGGCTTGAAACAAGGAGATGCTCTGTCGCCATTGCTTTTCAACTTTGCTTTAGAATATGCCATTAGGAGGGTTCAGGCAAACCAGGGCTTGAAATTGAATCGTACACATCAGCTTCTGGTTTATGCTGATGATGTTAATATATTGGGCGGAAGCATACATAGTATAAAGAAAAATGCATAAGATTTAATTATTGCTAGTAAGGAGATTGGTCTAGAAGTAAATGCTGAGAAAACTAAGTACATGGTCATGTCTCGAAATCAGAATGCACGACACAATCACAACATAAATATAGATAATAAATCCTTTGAAAGGGTGGAAGAATTCAAATATTTGGGAGCAACCCTAACGAATCGAAACTCCATTCATGAAGAAATTAAGAGCAGATTGAAGTCGGGGAATGCTTGCTATCATTCGGTGCGGAATCTTTTGTCTTCGAGGTTGCTATCCAAAAGCACAAAGATTAGGGTATACAGAACTATAATTTTACCTGTTGTTCTGTATGGATGCGAAACTTGGTCTCTCACACTGAGGGAGGAACAAAGACTGAGGGTGTTCGAGAATAGGGTGCTGAGGAGGATATTTGGGCCTAAGAGGGACGAGGCGACAGGGGATTGGAGAAGACTACATAACGAGAAGCTTAATGACCTGTACTCATCACCAAATATTATTCGGGTAATCAAATCGAGAAGACTGAGATGGGCGGGGCATGTGGCACGTATGGGGGAGGAGAGAGGTGCATACCGGATTTTGGTGGGGAGACCCGAGGGAAGGCGACCACTTGGGAGACCCAGGCGTAGATGGGAGGATAATATTAAGACGGATATTCTGGAAGTGGTATGGGGGAAATGAACTGGATTGAGCTGGCTCAGGATAAGGACAGGTGGCGGGCTCTTGTGAATGCGGTAATGAACCTTCGGGTTCCATAAAATTTGGGGAATTTCTTGACTAGCTGAGAAACTGTTAGCTTCTCAAGAAGGCCTCTGCTCCATAGAGTTAGTTATGGAATACATTCTGTGCTGCTGGTTGCTATATTTAAAGCCGTCTTTCTTCGAGGCTGCCTGTGTCTGTGGGAAAGCCTCCTGTGATGAGATGACACAGAGAAAATTCCATGCACACAGAAGCGTCCAATTTGCTAGAAAGCTTTTGTCTTACGTAGTAAAATCCTTCTGCAGCTTCCACTCGTCAAGCTAAAGTCAAGCGGTATGAATATTAAGAAAACATAAGGTATAAGGTTCTTACTGTCAAGATATTTTTCCCGTTGGTTTAAAGTTGTTTATACAAGGCCCCAGTATTTCATAATACTTGAAATATATAATATGAGACGGTTGATTATTGCTTATAAGTATACGTGATGTCGTTCTGACGTCTTTTTTGTGGAAACGTGTATTCTTCGCGGACTGACACAGGTGGCAACTCTATGTTTGAAGCAATGTTATCGGAATAGTAAAGGCGCAGTTCAGTTCGCTGTTCTTAAACCCACAAAGAACTTAAGAATGTAGGAGGAAAGTTGGAAAGGGACTGTAGAATCTCATAAAAAAACAAATGTTTTCTAGTTAAGTGCACACGGTATTTTCACTAGTGTGAATGGCGGTACGAAAGTAATGCCTCCAACTTTTACTCTCAGAAACTGTAATTACAATCATAATGAAATTTACATATATCATGGGTAAATCCTTTACAAAGCTGAGATTATTTTTCCACAAAGTCATCCTCATTATCAACACAAATTTTCCACCTTTGCGTGAGATGCTCTATTCCGGCCGCCTTAAACTCTTTGTTGAAGCGTGGGATCTCTTCAAGCACGCTGTGTTTCAGCACTTTGTAGTCCGCAAAACAGCGTCCTCTGGTTGCATCCTTCAGGGGGCCAAAGACGGAAGTCGAAGGGTGCTAAATCGGGACTGTAGGGAGGGTGAGGGAGAACAGCCCACCCGATTTTTGCAATTGCCTCACTTGTGGACAGATTTGTGTGCGGTCTGTCATCGTCACGCAGGAGATGGACTCGATTCATCTTACTGTCTGGCCGAATCCTTCGAATTCCATGCCTTACGCACTAAGAAATTCAATGACCACACTCAGCCTAGTACGTACGTCCACAGTATCCGCCATTTTGCAGTGCTTCTGTGTTGAACACACGTGACTGACTGGAGCACCAATGATCCTGGTGGATCTGAACAGTAGTGCCATCCGGTAGGCAAGGCAAGAAACTCTACCCGGCGCCACACTTAAAGATAAAAATAGGAGGCTTTGATTTCGTACCTACCTTCGTGTTATGTGTATGTAATTGGTTACGGTAGACTTAATTTCCTTGCAGTTTCACAGGGGTCACATCCGTTGTTATAAAAAAGAGTATACTTTATTAAGTGTGGAAATATGTTTATTTATTTCTTGTTTATAAAGGCACAATTTTTTTATATTATCTGAAATGTTTTAAAACACATCAAACAACTTTTCATGAATACTGATATCATTTATATTGTCGTTACACCATCAGTATTATTGTCAGCTTCGAAATATTAAGGATAAATTTTCCCTTGTAAACAATGTTGAAGACCGTAGATTGGAATATACCTAGACCGATGAAATGTGTTTCCTTGGGGCAAGGCATTAACCTGAATCTTGAAAACCATGACGGTGACGTCGACCATGACTGTTTGCTCGGTGAGAGGATCACATCTGCCATTGGTTATAAGGTAATAAAATTTATACAGTTTCTCTGGGAAATATAAGAGACATTCCTAGCAGTCCCACAAACTCTTCAGTATTCAGTTGGCCCTTTCCAGATAGATGGGCTTGGAAATGCAAATTGACTAGAACTTTGAATTTTTAAGGTTGTTTTCTCTTGTGTGGTAAGTCCCAGCTTTGATATTCAGTGTTGATTCTTCACACACACACACACACACACATGCTACACCAAAGTTCTTGTGCAGTTTTACCTCACTCCCATTTTCTGCCATCTCCGAAGTCCAGAATAAAATGTCATGTCAACAGAGTGCAGAATTTCAAATGATGCTTAACGTTCTTTCTATGGATCAATCGTTTTTTAAATTCTTTTATGGTGGTGATATTTCTCATCTGAAGTCGTGAATTTTGTGAAGGAACGGGCGTGAAAAGGGCGGATATCGTTCGGGGACAGAAAGACCCCTTCCGAGCTCTGGAAAGCTGCAAGCAAGCCCTGACGGTAAATTGAACATGACAAATGAGATTACCATCTTTGGGCCTTCAGCTGCATCATGCTTTCGCTCGTCTTTGCTCTGTTGTTCTCTGTTCTATATTTCTTTGCAGAAACTGCGCTTAGCACAGTACATGAAGTTCTGTCCTGTGGAAGAAGTTCTGTAATTGTTATTGCACTAGGCCTGAGCTCTGTAGATTCTCTTTTTTATCCAAGGAAAGAATTTGACGAAAGATTGGTTAGTGTGTGGGAGATGGGATTATGTCTGGGCCCAATACCACAGTCACGTTCCTCTGCGAGTGCTGTGTAATGTATGTACAGAGTTAAACTTAAAACTTGAAGCACTAGTTATTCAAGATGTATAAGGGAGAAGAGATAGAACGTCTGCAGAAAATGGAGTTTAAGTGTTCAGCTTCATGAACCGGCCTCCTCGCACCGAGTACACATAAGGCAGGAGGCCAGATAGACGCCCGGAGCCGGTGTGGCTTAAGTGAATTGAAAAATTTCTTTATCTTCTGGGAATCAAGGATGATTATAAGGCTGCCCAGCTGACTTCTAGGCATTGTACTAAATTAGCTAGGTGATACAACACAACATGTTTCATATGATTATTTTTTTATTTTGAACATCCCGTTTTGTTGTATATTACAGAGTCAATAATTACCATCAACATAACTGACTTTATTATGCTATATAGGTATATGGCTACATAATTTTTATGTTGAACATCCCAGTTGGCTTATGTATACAAGGTATATATTTCAGTTCCTAAGGGAAGAAATCAGTCACGACCAACAATTTCCTTGCTTTATTAAAAATTATTGAGCCACCAGGTTTCGGCTTATATAGCCACCATCAGGCTCCATAAAAACATGAATTAAGAAACTCTACGTCTTTTATTCTATTTTATATATTTTTACCTTCTTAAATTACTTCCATACGAAACATTTTATTTTGTATAACATCATTTCACTTTGTGCAAGAGGAAGGCCTTTCCCTTCACGTTACGTAGAGTTTCTTAATTCATGTCTTTATAGAGCCCGATGATGGCTATATATGCCGACACCTGGTCTCTCAGCATTTTTGATAAAGCAAAGAAAAATGTTGGTCGTGACTGATTTACTCTCTGAGGAACTGAAATGTATAACTTATGTGGCTAAATGTTTCAACCACTAGCGGTGATCCTTAGGCCATTAAAATATATAAAATTGAAATTACAATTGAATTTTATATATTTTGACGGCCTAAGGATGATTGCTGTTGGTTGAAATATGTAGCCACATGCATATAGCGTAATAAAATCAGTTGTGTTGATGGTAGTTATTACAATACTCTTCGTACGATTATTTTTTCTTCTGTTGTGTTTTTTCGGTGGTAGCAACTCAGACTGTGCAGCCTTGAAGTTTAGGATTATTAGTGAAAATAAAGAGAAATGTTGCGGGAGGACGTAGCAATGGACAAATTCGAGATACTTTACTGAATTTTCATGCAGAACGTCAGGAAGGGCACAAACAACGCCAGAATATGCAGTCAGTATCCAGGAAGACATTGGAAGAGAGTTTTTGTCGAAATCAACCTGACAGCGTTAACACGACAGCAATGTACTCAGTAGGCCTCAGTTTATATTCTGCCTTTTGGTTTATTTTCTCTCCCAAATACACCAAAATCTTCTCAATTCATGCATAGTTCTCTCCAGCGGGACCAAGCAAAGCAAAACGGCGGTGCACAACTTCTAAGTGCGCTCGCAAATCTTGGAATAGCGATTATTTCCTTCGTCTTGTCTGGTTGTCTGTCCACCAGGAACAAATCGGCTCCCACTGCAAGCATTTTTGTGAAATTCTGTATTGAAACTTTTGTTAAAATTTGAGAAATAATATGATTTCCTTAAAACCTCACAAAATTCAGAGACCCCTTACCTGAAGAACTACTTAATACAGTCGAACGGGGTTATAACGTCATGAAAGGGACTAAATATTTTGTGTCATTATAACCGAGGAGTATATTGTTATGGTTAACGCTGACGAATTAATTGGTACCATAGAATATCTGACTCTATGGGCGAGGTATCGTATAAACCGATGTCGTTATAAACGGGTTTCACTGTGTATAACCATGTCTCGCTGATACTTCGTAGCTTGGAGAAAGCCTGAGAAGAATGCTGTGTCGATAATCAAAACACACGTCTTATTTCGAAACAAAGTCGCAAATTGTGCCGTTTCGAGAAATTTACAAGAAATACGGCAAAATTCGAGAGGCGGAAGAAATAGTTGACGATGGAAACGTAATATTGTTCCACATAGATGCCATTTCATGCCGGATAATTAAGGCAAAAACCTAGACACAATCTAAACTGCAGTCACAAGTGAAAGCAGAGAAATTTTTATATGAATTTACTATCATTAAGAATTGTTAGCCACATTTACCTATAGTAAAGCATGGACGAGCATTGTGTATACTCTATGGATGTTGGTGTAATATAAATAAATAAGCAAAGAAAATGGTAATTATTTGGAAAAAATTCGTTTTCAAAACAGGTACGTAGAATTGTTAGAAATAAGGCAATACAAGCTAAGTGGAAAAATCGGGTTGCAAAGATCTGAAAAATTTTCAGTGTTACGTTGAACGTGCGTTTTACGTCTTCTGTATTCTATTCTGGTGCAGTGAGGCTATATTATGCGGAAATGTGGTCCTTGTACATACATCGGGTGATAGGCGAATGAATATGGAACATCAGTTAAATGATACTGACAAGGGATATACGAATTACGCGAAAGAAAAAAACCTATCTCAGTGTACTTTATCCACGACAGTACCACACATTATTCTTGGAGCGAACCCAGGCCTCCGCGATGGGAAATCTGAGCTATGGTACGGCCTAAATTTTTCCGTAATCCACACATAACTCTCCCGAGTTGCCACATAAACCTATGTATCTTAAATTCTTGTGGCCTCTGTACTGGGTACGTAGGAGTGACGTGAAATATGGACTAGGCCTCTTTGTAACCAGGCTGGTAGCAGCGGCAGTATCAAGTAGGTGCAACTGATGTGACGGATTGGGCTGAGATTAATGTCACTTCTGTATCCTCCGACATCGCGATTGTTTTGTGAGCAATCTGCTCGTAACGTGTTACGTACTATACTCGTATATCTTCATATAGCTCAAACAGGGTCTGAAATTTAGTCCTGTTTGATGCCATAAATTGATATTCCTTTTGCAGCTACAAGGTAGGTGAACTGAAATTGAGATTTCCGGTCATGGGACTTGTAACATAATGCTCGGTTAGGTTACGTTATCGATCCGATTTGGAACTTGTGACCCGATTTCAAAATATCTTTCAAATATTGCACGTAGAGATATTTCATATATTTGTATCTATATTTACAGATGTAATAAATAAATAAGCTAGGTGTATGTATGTGTGTATCAAAGTGAAGGAAATAGGGAATGGAGTATAAAAGGGTGCTTTATTGCAAACGCTTGGGGTGGAAACGTGCGATAAACTCTTCTGACGTCACGTAGCGAGGACCGTGGAGGCGGTGAATAGTAGAGAAGTGTTGTGTAACGCGTTTACGGCTGGTATTTCTGAGGTTGTGTGTGTCATGTAACACTTTGAGGAACAAACGTCAAGAACTACTGAGGTTAAATAGACTTGAATTCTAATTGTATCGTTGCTTTCGACGTGCATATTTCATCTAAAACAAAAACACCAAACAAAAAACATTATCACGTTAAATGAATAGACCTAATGACTTTAGAATCTAAGTGAAATTGGTTTACATTTTTATAGGAAAAGTATCCACAAATAATAAAAACCTAGTTCTCGTATATACGTACGGTTTGGCTTGACTGAAGATCCATATAGACATGAATACTACAGATAAATAACGGGAGTGCCAAGGAAGTATATAGGATACATGCGATCCGCTTTGAGGGTCAGTCTAGTCGTTTACACGATGATGGTCTGTGATATATATGATTGACGCCAGGTTTTTTATATTAGTACTGTCGCGTACATTTCTAACTTGAGGGTCTGGCTCCGCGTATTACTTTTAATATTTATATTTTAATATTTACCTTTGAATTTTAAATGATCTTCCAGTACCACTTGTCCCTTTTTAAATAATTCGACATCTTAATTGATGATATTTTTCTTAGGCAATATATTTATACATAGATTTATACGTTTTTAGTGTACGGCCGAACCCGGTTATAACTACTTCATTTTATGCGACACCTCTACTATAGCTTCAGATATTCTGTGGTGCCAATTAATTCCTCGCTATTAACCGTAACATATACTCCTCGGTTATAAAAACACCCGTTTATAACGACAGAAAATATTCACTCCCTTTCATGACGTTATAACCGAGTTTGACTCTATTTGCTATTGTAAAAGGGGGAGATCTTCTGTTTATAAAACATATGGAGTTCTCTGATTTATAGTTCCTGTTAGGGTCTGATGACGGCTGTTGTGAGCCGAAACATGTAGCCTAAATACGCATTTAAAAACGAAGTGTTGGTGATAACGTATAGCTAATAAGAGTAAAAGTGCTGTAGAATGTAATATTTGGTGTACTTTTACGAAATGAGGTAATGAGACTGGTCAAATGCATATTTTTTGACGTAAGATGCTGATGACGCTGCCGTAACTGTCGAAGTAGGTTTTCCAATAAACATTCCGATTGCTGTATGACGACGTGGTGCATACTGAATAATGGAAAATTGAATTCATCTCGAACTGCGAAGAAAGCAGCCGTGCAATAGTCAGATTTGTCCTTGTGCTTAATTAATAATTACTCCATGAACGCGAATGGCGTGAGGGTAGTTGTCAGTGCACACACGTTTATTTTTGGCACTTGATTGGGTGAGTGCTCAGCTTCGTGCTGCCACAACTTGTTTATGGGCAGACGGATCGATTTCATGGGCATTCCGCAGGAGGCGAAAATAGCTGAAACTACAACTTGATTTATGTGCAGCGTTTTTTTGTATTGTTTTCAAAAAAATTCAGCCCAGGTGAGCCAAGGCACCCGAATTACGCTATTGCCAATTTTTCTGGCTTGTTTTTGAGCTTATTTGACAGGGCCAATAAAATATCTCCGTTGCCAAATATTCTGCTTGTATTTGCTTTAAAACTGATGATGAAACCGAGACATTCTCCAGTGTAGTGTTAAAATCACTGCTGCATACACATATCAGCGTGCGCGCACTCAGACACGCACACACATATGTTCATACACCACCTAATGTAGCATTACATAAACGATTAATGAACATTTATGAAAAACTGGAAATATAGCCATCATTAATCACAGTCTGGCTGCTGTCACTTCATACGTAACATAATGCTTGTAAGCCATGCACAGAGATACAGGCCCTGATAGATAAAATACGATAAAATAGATAGTGAAATCGTCGCAGAGATTGAGTTATTTTAAGTGCTTCACACGTTTGATGTGGGGATCTTTATTTGCTGTATAAACCCCGGGTAAATTTCACTGGGAAGAATTTCACAACTAAAACGTCTAGCTGCGGTTCCCACAGATTATTCTTCCATTTGAAGACTCTTTTACATTATATGTCATTTGAGGGACATTATTGTACCTGTCTTTAACGGAATGTGCGTGCGGTGAACTTCAGAAAGTTCTGTCAGACAACGATGCTGCTATCTAGAAACTGTCTTCTTTAGACAAAGGTTAATATTTCACTGCCGACTGAAGCACAGGTACTTTCCACTGAAGTCCAAAGATTCCATCTTCACGCCTTACAGACCTGATGGCTATCTGATTGCTAACATACACAACTTATGTGATGACAGAATATAGGAAGAATTACTCTGATGTAATGCAAGGATAATGGAAATTTTGTTTGGGAAATTTGAAAGTTGTCATTTGTAACTATGATTTCTACACAAGTCCCATGGACTGATTATCTCTTATAAATCACAGCACCTGAGGGGTAATGTGAAATCATAATATCGCTAAATACATATGTCATGAACTTTCAAATTTTTTGAAAGGCTGCTGCTGTGGAGAAAATTATTTGCCAGCACAGTTTGATTTTGCTCTATCATGCAAAGCACAGACACCTTTGTTAAATCACTGCCGTTTGTTGTATTGTCTGTAACTGTACGAATGGCGTGCTTCAAATTGCAACAGAAAAATTACAGAATTTCATATCTGAAACTGTTGCAGACGTATTGGTTTTCCGATGTTTTCAATTGCACTGACTCTTAAGACTTATTTAAATTAGACAACAGGATTGTAGTTGCTACAACAATTTATTGATAATTGACGTGGAGTTGTTTTTGAAAAGAGGCATTTTATCTTTCTTCGATAATTCTTATAATGACATATTATATAAAGCCTTGACAAGAAATGAGTACTTTAGAGTAACATTCCATTATTCTGTCTCTCCAAGCTTAAGCCCTGTATAATACCCTCATCGCCTTTACTGTAAAGAAACCACCGACTCTAATGTCACCCAAATATTTTAACTACAGGATAGGGAATGAGCTCACACCATGACTCTGTTTTTAACACGAAGGAATCTGCAGCCATTCTTGCATCACAATTTATCGTATCCCACGTCATCATACTTCGAGTTAGGAACATCAAAAGCGTCTTCATGTCATCAATTCTTGCTTCAGGCATCGCTGGTAAGCCCCTATTTCCACCTTCTTAACCCCTCTTTGCCCCCACGCTTCCCCAACTTCCACCTACATAGTACCTTCCCTCTAGGGAGGGGGCAAGGAAGAAGGTGACAGACTTTCCTTCTTTTTGGGAACTCATTGAATCTCGAATCTCTTTTGAAAATCCATTTCACGTCACCAACAGAAGGGAAGACCTGCAATCCACTTTTTCAGTATTTTATTTCCTCCCTTCAATTTTGTGTTTTTATGTACCTAGACCTCGCATACAGAAGTCAAGGCAACTTACTGATCGCTTTGATCTTCAACTCTTTTGAATAGCACTAGGGTAGATGTAAAGGGTAAAGTAGGTCCTGTGCTTAATTAAGCAATGAAAGCGTAATTGGAGCGGAGGTGTAGGGTTACATATTCTTAATCTCGTTATCAGATGGAGGTAAGTTGTTAGATTCTCGGACTGGCCGCATTTTTTAGAGCAGAAAACGTCCTGTATCTATTGAAGATGAGGATGGATGAACTCCATAACCGTTCAGAATGGTTTGGAACAGAAAAATATATTTTTCTCCGAGCGCGGAATCAAAAGCATATTCGTTGGATCTTCAGTCCGTATTTTATCCCATACAAATTTAGCAAGAAACACATAAACCTGATTTCAGTGACTACGGCAGATGCGGAAGTATTGGGCAGCTGTAATTACGTGGCATATTCAAAAAGCAAAGTTCCCTATTTTCTACCTTTGTGTTAATCAATTATTCCAATTGGTGTAGGAGACACCGCTTGTAATAGGGATGACAAGCAACTGACGCCGCCAAGTGCTAGTCAGTCTGTCATTCGAATCCTGTCCGTGGGATAAGTTGATGTGCAGTGGCAGTGACATTAAAACCTTGTCCCGCCGAAAGAGCTCGCAGTGTAAGTCGGTTTTTGTGAGTGAACAACGTGTCTGTCATACACTGTCAACTGATAGAGGTGTTTGGTGATGGTGTAATGAAAGTGCGGCGCATCACAGAATTTTACGGAGGATTAGAAAATACTCGAACAGACACCTATGATGATGATTGCATCACATAGACCAGCACTTCAAGAAAAGGTGTGAAAGCCTCACGAGTGTGTCCCAAAGATCACTTGTGAAGTTTCGGATTCCGCAAAAATGAAAGTTGAAACGGTTTTTCGTGAGGTTTTGTGGAAGCAATAGCCCGGTTATTACGTCGAAATTATTTTTAAACCTGTGCCAGGCTAGGCTCGTGGTTTATGCAAAAGAATATTGACACTACAAGTGCCATGATACTGTTAAATGTGTGTATTAATAAAATTTTACAAGAATTCAAAATGGTGATAAATAAATGCGTCCAACTAACCAATACAAAGGTAATTAACACTATAATATATTCAGACTACCAAATTCTAATGGCCACCTCCGAAGATGAATTACAGGCCACAGCATATCACCTAAACCTTATAGCAAGGAAGTACAATACGAACATAACAAGCGTTAAAACAAAGTCAATGGCAATGTGTGGGAACCACATACAGAGAGTAAAAATTGTCATAAACGGTAGATCTATTGAACAGGTATCAGATTTTAAATACCTAGGATACCTTATATCGGGCAACAAAAGTGATTTAGAAGACAAGTTACAGACGTGTAACAAAACAAATGGCATTAAATGGAGACATTTTTGAAAACAGACGACTAAAGAAACAAAATTAAGAATCCAAAACATTACAGCCAAAGTGGCCTTGAAGTTTGATAGTGGAGTCTGGGGGCTGAAGAAAAGAGATGAACAAAGACTGGAAGCAGCACAAATGAAATTTTTAAGACATTTATTAAGAAATAATAAATTAGACAGGGAAAGAAATCAATCCGTCAATGAGAAACTTAGAGAGCAGAACATAGTTTTGGAAATAAAACAATACAAACGAGAGTGGCTACAACAAGTATAGAGAATGGCTAGAGAGAGGATACCCAAACAGGCACTGAAATGTAGGTCAAAGTTGAAGAGAAGCATAGAACGCCCAAGGAAGAGATGGAAGAACCAGCTTCACCTTCAGGAATAAAGAAGAGGCACTTCGCCTAACACTTCACAGCTCATGATGGTGATGATCAAGTGACATATATAGCTAACTAGACACAGCAGTAACTCATCATTTTAATTTTTATAACCCAGGGAAAGTTACTTTTTCAAAAAGCTTCTTGCATTGTTGACAACACATAAACACTCTCCACACATTTAAGTTACACAAAAAACGACATATGCGGCTTTGACTGTCTGTCTGTCTGACTGATTGACTGACTGACTGACTGACTGACTGACTGATTAATAGTGGCGTAGATGTTAGTAGTTACTCAAATAATGAAATTTTCCGCCTTTTTTGGACTTCGTATAACATCATAAGAACCTGACCCTCAGCAATACAATGAAACATTTGCGTCCAGTCAAGACCCTAACAAATGTATGTTTAAGATTCGGTTTGCTACTGTTATTACATATGCGCACGTTTATCCCAAGTTGTTACGTACTTTCAGCCATGTTAGCTGACATGTTACATGCAGTACTTTTTCCCCATATATCACACCTCTTAATTTAGGTTAGATTTCTTTTTGCTTGTAAGCATAGGAACAACATACGAAAAGGCTTTGGGCCTTTATATTGAATATTTATAATAAAGAACTTGGAAATATGGTAGAATAGAAATGGACCCTATATTTTTCCACAAATAAAGGCATCGTGGTTGAATTTACATAAAAGTAAATACAAGTAGAATATGCACAATTATTTTTCCTTGTTCGGCATTTGGTATCATCACTTTTATTTCCAAAAAATTGCAAAATTAATGAATACGTAAAACAGTATGCAAGATTTGAGATTTTACGGCGGCGACCCCTGTGAGTATAACCGTCTTCTGTGTTATAATGACGTGCAGAAGTCTGAGACAGACATTTTAGAGGAGTCTTATACCTAAAATTTCAAGTAGAAAGTTTACCATGAAGATTATTTCGAAACTTCGGTAGGCATCTAAAACGCTGCACGGCACTATAATGCAAAAGTCTACATTCTTTAATATGTTCTAACCTCTGTAATTCTGATACTCATTTTCTCCAAGAGAAGACCAAAAAACAAGTAACTAAAGAACAGCATTGTTGAATATTCACTTTGCCAGCTACTGGCTTTTAATAGTTACGTTGTGGTATGAACAGAGAGGACACTAAATCCTGTGACGTGCGAGCACACACACACAGACAGACACATCTACATGCATACAGGTTTTAGGCTGTTAATTGCGCTTAGCGTCGCAATTTGCTGTTGTGTCATAAACAAGGTAATGCCACGTTACAGTGTTGTACAGATAAGCTATATTGTTTATGAGGTTTAGCGCCTACTTCGTGATTTACTGAGTGACAGCTCAGGGATCTTTCTCGCAAATACATGTATTGAAGCTTGTATATTTATGAGAAATACTGGCCGCTTAGGTAAGTCTTTCAATTTCCTGGGAATCGGTCAGGCGGTGTAATGGAATAACCAGCAGAGCACCTGAAAGAGGCCTTCATTATGTGGGCTTTCACACACTTTCTGCCGGTTTGACCTGTTTCTGAGGGAGGCTGGAACAACGTGTTGGGTCAGTTCAAATAAAATGTAAACATCAGTCACGGAAAAACAATACATGATTTTCTTCGGACCTATAGCTCAACACAGCACCGCTCTCCTTGAGAAACTGATAACCGTTAAACTGGCCAAGAAATTAGCCACTGTGTATGGAACCCGAAAGTCATTGTTATCATCATCATCATTATCATCATCATCATCACCACCAACACCACCACCATCATCCAAAAGAGCCTAAAATGTAAATACTACAATCCAGTCTACACTTCCTCATTAATTCCTATTAAGTTTGGTTTTAATGTAATCCTCCCATATAAGACTAATAGCTTCAAACAGCCTGTTCATCTTTCCTATGCGTGCTGCTTGCCTGCCCATCCATCCTCCTTCATGTTAATCATATTCCATGAAGATTATCGATTATGTGCTGCCCCCCTTTATAACATTCTCTCCTTCTGCTACTAATTCCTCCGTCTGGGGTCCAGCTATTCTTCTAAGCACTCCGTTATCTGACACCTTTAATCAGTGCCCTTCACTGAATATAAATGACCGAGAGTCATGCCGATAAAAATGGGAAGTCAGATTGTGCTTTCATACCATACTTTAATGTTTATGTTTTAGGCCTTTTTACGAAATTAAAATGAATGGCTTAATGTGAAGACAACCTCCTTCCGTTCGTCTGTCCGTCTGGGGCCTAATACGATAGACTTAGAAGTTTGTTTGATTTTAACGGAATTCCGTATAAAAGTTTACTTTAAAGGAGCTGGTGGTCAAGCCTGAGTTGCGTGAGCATTGTCTCGTTATCAGCCATAATTTACTGAAAAGCGGAAAGTAACTTGCACCCGGACTTCCGTATTTCTTGAGAAGTGTGGGTGAAATTCAGTGCAGGAGATCTCGATGTAATGCTGTTGAGTAGTTGTGAGTTTTGTGAAACTTGTTGCAGCGCAAGTCGTACTTTATGTTGTGCTTAATGGTGTAAATGAAAATCTGCCCATTTTAAACATTTTTCTTTCGATTTGGATAAAATTTGGTACAGGAGATACACATAAAACATTATTAAGTTATATATTCGGTGAAAATCGGGGTAGTAAAAGGCACACTCAAGTGCGGGAGTATTATTTTCTATCCGTGATTTCCATATTTATGCACATCCCAGGGGCCGCGCGATCTAAGTCGTGGGTCTGCGGCTGCTCGCTTGCTGGGATTGCGTGTTCGAATCCAGCCGGGTGTATGGATGCTTGTGTTGTGTTTGCTGTATAAAGACAATAATATGGAACATAAGTGACATGAAGAAGGAGGGAAGGATTCAAAGGTACGAAATGGATCAAAGGAGCAAACAGGATCAGAAAAAAATATCCCGCCGGGGGCATGGGTGTCAGTCTCTTGTGTGTGTTGTGTGTTGTCAGAGGACTTTGCTTTGGGTTGTAGGTCACTGACAGTTTTAACCTTCTGTCAGTCCTTCTAGTAGCTTTCTGTTCTGTAGTTACTGGGTCTCTTACTTTAAGGTGCGCCTTTTCGCACTACCCCCAAAAGGTGCTTCCAACCTCTGCATATCCTTTCTTCAGCGAACCACCACCCACACTTTGCCCACGCCTTCGACAAGTACATTCGGGTAGTTGTGATGAGCGATAACCAGTGACACACAAGATTAGCATGTCCTAGGAAAGAATACAGAGACTAACGATCGTAGTGGGTGCCTGTATGTGAAGTCTGAAAACTCGACTGCCAAGAAAGGGGAGATCTGCATGTTGGTTCATTAAAGTGCGTTTTGCAGTTCAAGAGCACTGATAATTTGACCATAAAAAATGAACGAAATATTAATGAAATGTTTCCTGCTGACTTGCATGTTCACAGCAAGGATAAATATTTCAATCTACACATGTTGGACTGGCAAATTTTACACCAAGGCCTTGTTTTACTCCCTAGTTTTTTCCCTGAAGAAGTAGATGTACATAAAATACATAAGTCAACACAATGTTATTCCCATAAAAATAATGGAATAGGTAGGGGCTAGCGTAATAGAACGCAGCCAGACAAAGGGCGTTAAACCGAAAATAATATGGCGTAAATTAAGAAGGGGTGTACATTGGCAAGTGTCTTTAAAGTAAAAGCGCGTAAAACAAAGGCTACGTGTATTGCATAAACTCCTACGATATGTTACATCGATTTTTTCCGACCTGAGTTAAATCAGTTTTAGAAAGTCTAACATTGTGTACCTGAATCCCTTCCTCGTGCCTTTAGGATCTGACCCCAGCTTACCAGTTATCAGTAAGAATATGATGGGGACAAGAGCATGCGACTTTCTGATTCCACTTTACTGCTAAGCTAATAATCACTTTACCTGGTCAGCATCACTAGCCGCTGGCCAAGCGTCCAAGTGACCGTCAGAATCTTATCATTACTGTTCTATTCAGACCAATGCGCTGACTGAGAAAATCCATAGACACATCGCACAAGGTTATTCACCACATCTGAACCACAAGATCTGATTTATAAAACCATTAAAACACGATCGTTAGAGTTTCTGTCAAACCTTCTCACACAAATGGATCCATTAGAAGATCAAGATTGGTTCCATAGATAAGTGCCAAAATTTTGCAGCAACCTAGTACATACATTTTCTGGGCTGAAAGTTACACAGAACATGCTATTAATGTTTTATTATACGTGTTTGTCTAAGCATAAAATCCTTGATGTAAGGTCAGTTGCACTCACAATATAGGACAAGAATCGATATCATGGAAGTAAAATCATCATCCAATTTTTATTATCGTGATAAAACCTTTTATTAGGAACAACAACAAAACAGGGATCCATCACCCCTACACCTTGTTCTTAGTTAATTTCTTCTGAACTAACGTCACATCATCAGAATCTGTATTAACTATTTAACCAAGGACTTTGAATTCTGGTAACATGTTCGTAAGAAAGTGACTTATCGAAATTATCCATGCATTTCTTGTTTCAACCCAACAGTATAACAAAGTGGTATAACTACCTACCTTTACTTATTCTGCCATAGTATTACAACTCAGTCGACAACAACCACATTCAAACATAAGAACAATTTATTAAGTATATCGTGTAATCGGAGAAGTGTTACTTGTTTAAGTTAATGTCTTCTAGGATATGTCGCCTTGTAGCTTGGCTGATAGGTACCAACATTTCGGAGAAAACTCTTGTCTTCGTTTTTTTCTGCCCTTGAACTGGCTTCTCAGAAATATAGGTGCCTATCTGCCAAAATGTGCGGTCTCATATCCCAGAAGATAGTAATTTTAGGCGCGTTTGCGTAGTCGTGAAATGTGCCCATTAGCTTCGTCATGAACTTTCGTCTGTCTGCTTGTATCAGTGCGGCTACCACAGGACGGATTTCCGTGAAATTTGGTATTGGGGATGCTTATGAAAATCTGTCCGGAAAATATCCAAACTGGGTTAAAAACAGGCAAAAATGTCAGGGACTTTTCGTGAAGACCTGTGAGATTTGACTGTTGCCGGCGATATTAAGTCGCCGTAGAAGCGCTTTCTGGTATCAGTCTCCTAAGATAGCTGAGGAGGTAAACATGTACAGTGCTTATCTTGTTACATCTAGTATAGACATAAATAAACAAAACTTCAGGCCCTTTTCTTTAACTATCAGTTAATTAGTTTTTCATTTATCTTCTCTGCAGGCGATACGCAGTCTTTATTTTGAATTAAGTGTATATAAACGGGTGATAATTTGAATACACTTACCTCATTCATAACATGGCATTTAAATATTCGGTAAATCAGTTCTAAATAAATTTCGGAAAATATCGTGACTAAAACGCCGTGTTTGATTGTGTACATTTGAAATTTTTTGTTTGATTTGGGAATAGGGAGACTTTAATTATGAATTTAAAAGTTATTTGAAGACACTCAGAGACACTAAATCACACTGGTTACTATGTTTGTGTCAACTGCATTAAGAACGTAACACTCTGTCTTTTGCCTACAGTATGATACTCAGAATAAGCAGTTATTTTCCCCTAAGCAACGTTAACCCGTTAATGTTTATAATGGAAAATGTGTTTTCTGTGAGGTAGGAGAGAATTCGTTAAATATAATGCAGACGTAATTTACGATTCCAAGGGTTGGTCTATGCCATAATCAATTCTTTCCTCACGATGATAAAATTACTCCTATCGCTGTAGCCGGGCAGTAGTAGTAGCGGCAAAATGTACTAACAGTCCAGTTAAGGTATTGAATGAGATGAAAAATTCCTGTGTAAAGCTATAGGGTTCCCTAGCTACAGTTCTTTCTTACTGGCTTTATGTCAGCGACTTTGTGTGGGAAGTGACGTGAATGGCTCGGGTTTGCGGGATTGAAATGGCCTACCAAAGTCGTAACCGCAAATTTAGACGAGAAAGAGGAAATAACGAGGCCTCTACTCAGGGTCATAAACACTTTACCTACTTTTATTCGAACAAGCAAAATGTTCCATCTCCCAATCAGCGCCACAATCCGGCTTCAGTATCCCCCTTAGTATATCGGTAGCGTCGAATGATCTGATTTTAGTGAACAATGAACTGGAAAGGTAGGTCACCTAATTCTGTTACTAAGCCGCATTTACTTCAGAGACAGATGGACGCCTTCGATCTTCAGGATATGATACTGCTACTGCTGCTGCTACTACTACTACTACTAGGACGACGACGACGACGACCACCACCACCACCACCACCACCACCATCACCACCACCACCACCATCACCACCACCATCACCACCACCACCACCATCACCACCATCACCACCACTACCACCACCACATGTCAAGGACACACCACTTACATATTACCATTTTCTTTTGACAGAACTTCAAAAAATTTTGCCTGTTGTTACGAATTTTTATTTATATGTTTCAGATTACGTTGTTTAAATATTCAGAATAGAGCCGAACTCGGTTATAACGTCATGAAAGGGAGTGAATGTTTTGTGTTGTTACAAACGAGTGTCGTTGTAACCGAGGAGTACAGGGTATACACAAAATAATGGTGCGGTTTCAAAAGTTAACAAGAAATTTATTTCTCACCTTACACGGGCACAACGTACACCGTCAGCAGTGGCAACTGTCCAAGTTTCTCATGCGTTAATCACAATCATTCAATGTGTGCACCCTGGGTCACACGACACACATCCACACGGTAATCAAATTCATCCCAGACTCGGTATAGCATGTCCGCTGTAATGGTCTGCAGTGCCACCCCGTTCGCCGGATCTAACACCATGCGATTTCTTTCTTTGGGGGTTCGTTAAAGACAGCGTTTACGTACCACCATTGCCCATGTCCCTCAAGGAACTTCGTGATCAGATAACGCATGCACTGCAGACCATTACGGCGGACATGCTGCACCGAGTCTGGGATGAATTTGATTACCGTGTGGATGTGTGTCGTGTGACCCAGGGTGCACACATTGAAGGATTGTGATTAGCGCGTGAGAAACTTGGACAGTTGCCGCTGCTGACAGTGTACGTTGTGCCCGTGTAAGGTGAGAAATAAATTTCTTGTTAACTTTTGAAACCGCACCATTCTTTTGTGTATACACTGTATAATAGTATGGTTAACAGCGAGGAATTAATTGGTACCACAGAATATCTGACCCTATAGACGTGTCGCATTAAACGATGTCGTTATAACCGGGGTCGACAGTATTTATATGTTTTAACATAGCACTCTTCATTTAGAGCTCACGAGAAAACTTTTGACGCAAAACTGATATTGTACTTTATAGGAAACAAATATGTGTGTTATTACCTCACCTGAGACATGTTTTATACGAAGTATGAACATTCGTCTAAAATACATGACGGTCCTGCATTTACGTCAATGCATGAACAAAATTTGAGAAACGGAGCACAAGGAGCAGAAAATCAAATACCATTGACTGAACAGAAAATAATTAAACCTGAGAGTCAAACCTGGTTTTAGAGCCAGCAGAGAGCAATTCGAACAACAGACCTCGACTGCCACCGTACATGGCAAGAGAGAAAGGAAGGACATAATTGCGGCGAAGAAGACAAAGAGAACAAATGACACTTGTCAGAGAGAGACAAGTAGCTCTTTTATGTGCTCCCTGATTATTGCTCACTATCTCTGTGTGTCTCTCTGCAACAGTGCATTCAGAAAGAGATTGCAGATAGTGAGCTTCATCGACAAGTGGCCCTATTCCCTCTCTCTCCCTCTCTGTTCTCCCCTGGAATGAGCAGGATAACGAGTTGGTCATTAATTGAAAAGAGCGAACAATTATGCGCAGCAAGGGAATATTGGAGAGGGGTTGTTATTAGGCTTTATAACTAACCCCCCCCCCACTCTTATACAACCCTCATTCTTCCATTTTCAAACCAATCTTTATAATCACCATTGTTCACTCGACCTATTAGCCTCATCCCTCTTCATAACACTGTGAGGCGTAAATTTCATCCTCTATGAAAAGGAAGCATTGCATTTTTTTACGTTTGCAACGAAAAGTTGTAAAAATTCATCTATAATTTCACACCGTCTATATCTGTTAGTCCACCTGTCAGTAGGTAACACCTCAACAGCCGTTGGAGGGATGTTCTGCGTATTGATATTGAGAAACCTTACAAAATTTATTAACAATTGCTAAGTTAGTGAAGGAAAAATAGAAGGCGCGAGAAGATGAGGAAGAAGACGTAAGCAGTTACTTGACCGTAAGTAAAGCTAAAACACTGAAATCTGACTTAGGAAAAACTAGATCCCACTGTATGAAGAACTCGCTTGGGCAGGGACTGTGGACCTGTCTCACGACAGACTGTGCAGTAAAAAGTGTAGTTCTTTGAAGTTATAACCGGGTAATTAGAAGTACCTAGAAACTCTACTCGCCCTTGATGGTACCTAGTCCTTGTCAAAGGAACTTCTTTGTCTGGTGGGGTGGCTTGCTTCGCTTAGTATATTAGGAAGCATTGCCGGCCTCAGTCTGCTGGTAGTGAAATCAACACCGGAAATTTTTCGAGTGAGTTACTGGACAAAGAAAGGCAACCTGGTCCTGTAGGCTGGTGGATGGGACGTGGGTCACATGAAAAATAAATTCATGTTGAGAGTCGTCAAACTACCTGTGTTACCCAGATGGAATCAATAGGTGAGCTAGGTGAGAAGACCAACACCTGACTCGGACTGTGGGTAGAGAAGGAGGAGGAGAAGAAGAAGGAAGACGAGGAAAAGAAAAAGGAGAAGAAAGAGAGAAAGGAAAGGACCTGGGTTTAAGTAATAGTTGCAAAAGTAAAATAAAGTAACAGATCCGTAAATATCGGAAGTAACATCTTTCAACATTTATTACTTGTATTCCGTAAAAGGCTATGAGTGCATTGTTCAAATGGAAGATTATTAACTTTCAAGAAGGCATTTTCATTATGTAGCTCTCACTTGGATTTGATTTCTTTCACTGAGTAATTTATCATATGGCTACATGACTAGAATTGTAATAAGAAGTCCGACGGTCTCATCACTTGTTCAGGGGGGTCCTAGCAAGTGTGGTGTGTCTGAGTGTGATTGTAAAGCCTCGACAGTGAGGACTCCTAGGCCCACTACGACTGCCGGGCCATTGTAATAATAATAATAATAATAATAATAATAATAATAATAATAATAATAAACTAATGCTTATTTACGCCACCTCTTTTGCCAGTCACGCGTGTAACTGCTACTGTGCTTTGAAGGGTTATTTCCTTGTACATGTTTCTAAGAAAATGTGTTGTGTTGAGAAAACTTAAGTTCTAATACTTTGGAATTTTATAATTAAAAAAGTAATTAAGTGGAATGAATACAGCTCAATATTATCCCTGAATAAAGGATAAAATTAGAGGCTGCTCTTCGGTTAAGGAAAACTGTCCGGCTGTTGAAAATTCCTTGCTATGATATTCATCTCCCCACGTTAAAATATCTCCGATATTTCATCCTTCGCTTTTGTGTTTTCAAAAGGAAGGAATAGAAAATTTCAGCACTCCATTTGTTAATAAAGGCGAGACGTTTGCAGCTGAAGAGAACACTTTTACGGAGACATTAATATACTTCTAAAGCTGAGAAAATCTGTCTTACCTGAAAGGATCTCTAAGTGCACTTTGTACTCTCCTGCATTCCGTGGTCCCAGATTCTATAATAGAGATTTCATCTTTCTCATGCTCTTCTTCCTTGTCGTTGGATCTTCTGACGTCAGTTTCCGGTAGAGTGTTTCAGAGATGTACTGTGTTAGTACAGTCTTCTTTGTCAACATTGCAATAAAGTCTTTTCTTTTTGTTAGGCTTATATTTTGTCCTAATGTACACCGTAGCGTGATCATTCGATATAGCCCACGTTCTGAAGTGTTCGTCCGTAACAGTGTTGCCACGTGGGCCAGTAGTATGGTTTAGAAAGAGGACAGCAAACCACAAAAGCTGTTATGTTAAACATTGTCATTTACCATGCGATGCCATGTGTCACCTGCACAGGAAAAGACCGCGGAGACTAGATGTATTCCTCACAATGTAACTAACCAGAGAAATTTAAATTACGGGGGTAGGGATTCCGTGCCTCCTGCTTTTCCCGCGACAGACCCAACTTTATGGGTTTCTAAGTGATGTGTCCCGATATTCTACAAAATTCGATTCGTGACGCTAAGTCTCCCGGGGTTTTCTTTTCGACAAAAAATTCCGACAATGCATATGTATATTCTCACCTTTCACAGTGGGAAAAAACATTTATGCCAATCCCAGTGGCCGCGCAGTCTAAGGCTTAGGTCTGCAGCCGAGCGCTTGCTGGGATCGTGGGTTCGAATCCCACCAGAGGCATGGGTGTCTGTATCTTGTACAGTGTTTGTGTTGTCAGGTAGAGGTCTCTGCGACGGGCCGATCCCTCGTCCAGAGGAGTCCTACCGAGTGTGTTGTGAGCTTGAATGTGATCAAGTGAAAATAAACAACCTCGACACCTACTACGAATAGGCAGAAGAGGGAAGGACTAAGACGAAAAACATTTATAGGAGTAGGACAGCCACCAACTTTCTACTAACAGGAAGGAGTAGATGGGAAAGGGAGAGCAAGGTGTGTAGATTAGTGATACAGAGTCTGGACTGAGACGTGGAGGGTGAGGAACGAATATGTAAAGAAAAATCATTGGGTGAAATGTCTAGGTTTCTTCTTCTTATATATTTTGCCTTCGTTATCTCTATGTCATAATTATTTTCTGAGTTACCGTCTTGTAGCAGTGTCAATGAATTAGTCTTCTATTTTTGGGGCACGCGGTGGCGCAGTTGGTTGAGGCACTGCGCTACAAGCCGGAAGGTCGCCGTTTCGATTCCAGATGGTGTCATTGACATAATATGGCCCTGGGGTCGATTCAGCCTCTAACAGAAATGAGAACCAGGAATATTTGCTGGGGGTAAAGGCGGCCTGTGTGTAGGGCTGACAACTTTACGACCTTCATGTGCCGATTTTCTAGAAATCTGGGAGCATCAGCCTCCTGGAACCCTAAGGGTCTGTGGCCTGTCCAGGCCTGTAAAGGGACTGCTTTATCTCTTCCACTCTTCTGTTTTTACTGATTGACAGGCTAAACTCCTGTCCCCTTTGCCACCTATATATTATTAAGTCTTGCGATTTTTATTTTTTTTAAATTAGATCCTTATACGAGGGTTGGTCTAAAAACTTTTAAACCCACGCACTTTGGGTTCTTTATTTTAACCTCTAATAAGGACAGTTCATATTTCACTGTATTATTATCCCACATGGACCCTGTCTCAGCTGAGGCACTGATTACATCCAAGGACAAGCTTTTCTGTCCCCTGTTGACAGAAGTCAATGTCGTGTGATCGAAACTGTCATTTCTTTAAAATATTTGGCATCCGAGATTTTGCTTCAACGCTCATAACAGGTGAGCATTATTTTCTAATCGACCCACGTGTTTGAAGCTTTCTCTAAGGGTTCTGGAGTAATTGTTGTCACAGCCAATTTTGTGACCTATATTCATATAATCTGTGTGAATTGTTTACGGTGATAACTGCTAAAATTAGAGTCTTATAAAATGTGACGCCGTGCACTCTGGTACATAAGCACCAGAAATTCGGAGGGACGTGCAACATCCATGTAGGACATAGAGACAATACAATGTGAAAATTTTGTCAACACCAGAATAATCAATAATATTGTTATGTAAAGAGACCTGCAGTTACATAATTACTCTTAGTTATAAATATTTAATCAACAGCGATTTTGGCAATGTGGATTATAACAGGGGCATCCAACATTTTTACTGGAAAGGGCCACACTCTTTATTGTTGGCTGGTTCGCGGGCTGCACGTGGACAAATAACAAGAAGTGTTATACCTAACAGCATTAACCTTTTAAAGCCTAGCGGTAACTTTACGTACGGCCAAGTTTAATATTCAAAAATTCCACGTGCTGCCCACATTGCGTTTATGTGTTTTGTACGGATCTCAGAACAAACAGCAACTTTTGCCTTATAAATAAAAGACTGATTTTTATAACCGAACTGGAGAGTGTTTACAGCGCGGTACGCACTGAGTCCTTATATAAAACAGATACGCTTCGTCTTTAAAGGATTAATTGTTAGATTTTTATAGCATACACGCAATTTACAATTGTGGCGGAGGGCCAGTGCGGCCCGCAAGCTGTGTTTTGGAAACCTATGGACTATGAAATTCCACAGTAGAGTAAATTTATAATTTTGGTATTAATTTATCTTATTCATGTGTAACTTAGCGACTTTTTTGTGTATTTTTCGATGGATCCTAAATACATTAAAACATGATGGCTGTGGAACAGTTGACCTTATAGTGACAGAGACTTTAAACCTGTCGGTGTTACATTATTTTCATAGCAAGTGACGGGCTCATGAATGAGAACCTGGTCCTTATAACAGCGAAAAATACTCATCCCGGAGACAAAATGTGCGTAAATTCACTGGGATTCGAACCGAAGACCGGAGACCAGATTTCTGTGCGAGCTGCACTTTGCAATGGTAGCTGTGACAAGTTTCTTTAAAGCCACAACCTCTCAAAATTCCATTTTAGACTTGCCGCGTCTGCAGAGGTCGCGCTCCGCATAGCAAGCGTTTGCCGCGAGCTGCAGCTGCTAATGCGGATGATTGATAACATGACGACGTTCAGCCAGCTCGTAAGCTAGTCCCCAGGTCGTACATCACTTCTACGTTAAAGTGCCTCTTCAATATATTAAAAGCTTCAACTTAACAGATTTCCTGCCTTAGGCCAGACCTACATCACAAAAACTTGTTACATCAGATTTTGAAAAGAGATTTCCTCAGAGTTCAGTAAAAAAAAGAAAGCTCGGGTTACTTTTGTCGTTAATTGTCGATTCTTTTTCAAAGATAGCTTGAAAATAACTTTGATAATGACGTTTCTCTTACAGTTCCACTCTACTTTGTCTTTTTATTCATTTCTCACCAAATTCATCCAAGAATTTCCTCATCCTCACCCCCTTGTAACCACAATTTCAATTTTCCATTACGATGACATGATGAAGACTGTGCGAGCTCTTTTAAAGCTGAAATGAACCACAGTTCCGTCAATCATCCACTCCAAAATCCGTGAGCGGACGCACTTGGTCCTCTGTACGGCGCTGGGCGTATTGAGCCATGAAAGACAAATTATTAACATCCTCTGCGATGTGAATTATAAAGGGAAGTAAAAAAGCGAGAAGGAAAATGGAAGTTATCTCCTTTGTATTAAAAGAGAATAACAATGCTTCTTTTGAGGGAGTCTTTTTTTTTTCTGAGTAGAATGAAAAATGGGTCACAAAAACAGCAAAGAGGTTCCAAAACATTAAATCACGCAGCAGATTTAATTCTCGCAACATAGAATAGCAATGAGTTCCGAGCAGAATTCATAAAGTCTGCTTTCGTACTGCAATGTTGTATAGACCTGCAGTTCTGGTAGTGATGCAGTGTTATCTTGTTTTTGTGAAGAGCTTATAACTTATGTTTACGCTAAACTTATTACTTCAGTTAGGACTATGTCTACGCTAAACTTATTACTTTAGGTAGGACTATGTCTACGCTAAACTTATTACTTTAAGTAGGACTATGTCTACGCTAAACATATTATTTGTGTTAGGATTACGTCTACGATAAAAATTAAAACTTGGAATAGTGTCTATGCAAAACTTATTACTTGATTTAGGATTAGATCTACGCTAAATTTATTAAGTTAGGAACACGTCTACGCTAAGCTTCTCGCATTTAACCTCGACGATTCGTATTGTCGTGTTTTAATTCTTGATTTGCGACATGTCCAGTAATTAATTTCACATGTTTAGCTACAATTTTTCACTATCGCCATAAAATAAATAGATATACATTTACACAAAAACCATATTGATAGAATCACTTGTTAGTACAGTGACTATCCTGCACATCAATGCACGTACAGAACTGAAATAGGATCTTCAGGAACGCTGTAATATTATTCTTTCTAGCATTAGAGTAAGGAAAAAACATAGAAATGCATGGTACATTATTTCAGAATGCAATGAAAATGCGTGTGGATAGATTTCAGATCTTCCCATTTCATTCTAACCTGAAGAAGCGTGCCGTGATTTGGTAAAGTGTTTCGTCCTGTTAAGGAACTGACGTCACCACACTGGTTTTCCGCAGTGCCAGTCACCTTATCACCCTTCCTTTCTAACTTCTGAACTCCTGTCATTAAAAACGCAAGCCTGAAACGCACTCTGGCGTGTGCTTCCAGCGGCGAAATATCGTCTGAATTTTCGTCTCGGTCTTCTGTTCTAAATTTGGTTTCGGCCTCGCCAATGGGAGACATGTCAGGTCCCCTGTGTCGACGCCATATGTTCGGTTGAGTTCTTTTGCCTGTGTTATAATGTGTGCTATTTCATTTAAAATGGCGTCGGCCGAGTGTGTGTTTGTGTTGTGACTCATGCTATCAATCGGGTAAAAGCTGGTTAAACAGGCCATGTTGTATTTGTGTTGTCGTATTTTCATATTTAGATATTTATTAATTTATGATCTTTATTAAATATTATTCTTGTATTTAAACCCTCACAATGATTTGTTCACTTTCACAGACCAGAGTGCTCCCTTCTTTGGGCAGGGTCAGAGGGAGGGTGGTGAAAAAGAATTCTGTATTTTCCTTCGAAACCTTGATAATTAGCCATTAAACTATAATGCCTCATATTTCTGAAGAGATTAATCGTCATATTCATAATGGTGAGAAACCTTACTCGCTTTTCGTCTGAAGTCCATTCACCTCAGCAATTTGCTGTCTGCAGGTGTCAGCGGGTTGCGCGGAGTGCAGATTACCGTACCAGAAGCAGTTCCTACAGGCGACCTGGTCAGGCTCAGCTGTGACTATGACCTGGAGAAGGACCAACTATACACGATCAAGTGGTACCGGGGAGACCAAGAATTCTACCGCTATGTGCCGAAGGAGTCGCCCCCTACCAAAGTGTTCCCACTGCATGGCATCCACGTAGACGTATGTACCAACCGCTAAGTTATACTGTACTTGATCTCTCGTGCTGGAGAAACGTAGCTTGTCCACGCACTACATTTTAAAGTAAATTATGGTTGACTTGATTATTTCCGCCATATTCCAGATTTTTACGGCGAATGTAGTTGAAATGATGGTCATATTTGCGTATTTACACAGTGTAGCATATTTGGTTTGTTCCGATGCTTCGGAAGAGTCTACTCCCTTCCTTTTCAGGATGGTTAAAGTAACTACCTAAACAAAATTCAGCCACCCTGTAGGTGGAAACGGTTCGCTCTTTCGTAACGTTGAAAGAAGCCAAATATACCGTACAGTGTAAAAAGCTGAGAGACGCCTATTGGCCGCTACAGTTATTGTCTTGTAGAACCGGGCAGAGTGACCGAAGTTGTTGTACCTTAACCCTTGGAATAAGAGCGGAAACTATATGTACTGTCTGCTGGGGAACTCAAAACGGTGTGCTTATCCACATTTGTATATGTCGTGTAATTCTCTCAACATAAAGCGATCATTTGCGTAAAAAACTTCAACATATTTTCCTGTGTAATACAGAAATTTATGGGAATTAGGTAAACTTCCGGCTTTAAGAGATCTAAGCAACAAGCGTTAAAGAAAATACATTTGTTCACAGAATCAGGACCTTAAGTCAGGAAGACAATTTACAGATAAACCCAGTTACGACGACATTGGTTTAAGCGACACCTCGTATATAGCGTCAACTATTCTGTGGTACCAATTAATTCCTCGCTGCTAACCAGAAAATTATACTCCTCTTTTAGAACAACACTCCTTTAAAACCACACAAAGCATTCAATACCTTTCAGGAAGTTACAACCCAGTTCGACTGTGTATAAAATATGTACTATCACCGCTATCAGTTTTGACAAAATGGGCTGTGATAAAATTATGCTACGTACGTGCCTGATGCATGAGAAGTGACTTACAGTAATCATAAAAGATGGCTTTCTTGTGGGATGTGATGCTGTGTAGTCCGGTTAAAATTTACCGACTTTGAAGAAACGTACCGCCTCGGTCTTCAGGGCTTGAGGAGTCTACGCCAAGGAAGCAGACGGTTTGTTCTTTCGAAACTTGGATAAATTTTTGCTTGGCTACACTTCTTTAAACCTAGGAAGATCTCAAGTTTTGGAATAATAGATTTATGACAAGTTTTAAGTATTTAATAAGGATTTGATGTTTAAGGATTTCGTTAAGTCTTGTGTTACAGTAACAGTAGGTTAATTATTTGAGATAAGAACTTAAAGATTTTTTAATGAAACACATCATATGTGTGGGTGAAATATGTTTGTGAGTTTCATTTACTTTTATTTCGTCGGTTTCGTGGAATAGTCATTACTTTATAAAGAACGGTATGTCCTTTTTTCCTCATCACCATAAAAGACGGAGCTTCTGTTTTATGTTGCTCAGAATGCCCTCGTTTGCTTGATAACTTGTTGCAAGTGCGTCAAATAACAGTAGGTTCTGTAGGACCTTACAAGCAAAGATAGTCCAAAATTTTATTTCTGATAGAAATGAAGAAAGTAATTTAAGGGAAAATTACTTACCCGGCATCCAGCACTGCACATAAAACACGGAACCCTCAAAATACTAACTGAAATATTTTTGTCATCATCGGCACCTTCTGACCCTTTAAAGTACAGTGGTTATTATATATATCACAGGCTTTAATGTCCAAAAATTCCTTATTTCGTTCAAAGATTGTATTAATGTGTTTCTTATGATTCTCGCAAAGAAGAGCCAGCGATTTATTTAACAGCGTCAGCAGATAGATCTTTGCTAAGCAAACGTAATGCTTTTTTTGTAAGCAACGAATTAAAATTTTGAATGCAGTTTCGATAAATTTCTGATTTGGAAAGTTCGAAAAACATTAAAGAACAGTGGACGTCCTTATGAAGATTGAGGTATTCTGCCATGAGGCACCGCGTATGTTCGTACATGATCAACACACCGTGACAAAAAGGAGACAACACGTTCCGGCACGCTGATAATGGAAGCAATCTATTTTCCGAAACGTTGATAACCATTTAGTGGACTACACTGTGTCACATCACAGGAGAATTCGCTCCCCATTGCCACCTACCCTGAAAGTTCACAATATAAAAGACACTTTCGTATTCTTTGACGGTTGTTGTAAGACACCAAAATAGGTGCATATTTTTCAAACAGATAAATTCGTAAATTATAAAGAGCAGAGTTGCTCCCTAATCAATAATACTGTTTCAGCAGTGACCGTGGCACTCAACATGAAGTTACTGTCTATGACTTGCCTGGCGACAGGAAGCTAATTCTCGCGACAGTTAATTCACCGTCACCAATGTTGTCTCTCTGCGCCATCGCGAACGAAGAAGCAGCGGTATTATCACACGTGTGATCCAAGTATCAACCGCTAAACGTGAATGACGAGTCGCTGACAAAGTGACTTTAAGTGTTTTCTGCATTAGGACCTGGATTCCTCTGATAACTGAGTAGCTTAAAAAGGCGCACTCGTAAAAGGGTAACCACCGAAGCGTGAATGACAGATCGTTGGAACAATCGGTGAGCACAATTTTCGTCTATATATCTGAAGCCACATGATAATTCAGTAGCCTAATTTACCGTACCATAATTATTTTTCGTACAATATATTTCCCCTTTTCTTAGTGTAAAGGTAAGGGCCATCCTGTGACATGCCTATTCAGGCACAGAAGGGAGGCGGAAGTGTAGTTTCAATTTATTCGCAACCTCATCGCTAGAAGGGAATGGATGATTAACACCACGCCCCGGCAGCTTTATGCCCGGGAAAGAACCGGTACCCGTTGTACAGTCTGTTGGTTGGGCCTTTTGGGCGGTCTGTACGGGGATGGAAAACCTCATCCTCACAGGGATTCGATCTCCGGGCACTTAGCGAGTCGCTATAACGAGTAAGCTACCACTGCCGCTTTTTATTTACATGATCAGCGAGAATATCAGAAAAAAAGGCATATGATTTTACTGAAAAAGTCTGTAGGGAAAGGTTTTTTACCTTCTACGTTATTTTATTTTAGATTACTTTATATTACTTTAAATCAAACTAAAAACTTGTCTCACAGACTATCATGTTTTTTGTATCGTTCTCAAAAGTACGTAAAATCTTAATAGTTTCTTATGCCCTGAAGACGCAGGCGAAAGATTTCACTCATACGTGGATACGTTTCTGCTAATCTGTATGATATTACTACTCACATCAAGGCTATTATTCTCTGGTTTCCCACTGCAGACTGCCGGTTACAAACCCAGGGCAGTTGATATGGGATTTCTGGTGGGAAGAGATACACTGACACAGATTTACATTTGATAAATTGGGGTTCCTCTTGTAAATATATTTCCGACAAGACCTCACACTCATATCCACTTACTACTCTATACTATAAAATTTAGAGGTTGACAGCACCGCTATATAAACGTAAACGAATTATTCCGTATCCACTTACTACTCTATACTATAAAATTTAGAGGTTGACAGCACCGCTATATAAACGTAAACAAATTATTCTTAAGTTGGAAAAATCTCTTACAAGTGTGCAGCATCAGAGAGAAGCGCAACAAGAATTTTTAATGGGGGAGGGGGGGAAGGTTGGCCCTGAGGCTGTAAATAATTTATGTTTGATTTTAAAAATTTTATTTAAAAATCATGTTATGTGTATAAGTGTGACGTAACACAGTTTGCATCTACATTTGTACACATACAAATGTAACTTCATGTCCATGTCTCACTCATCTAATTTAAATCACAAGGTGTAATAACCTTGTTTTTTACATTCCATGTAAGGTATTTTTAAGTTTTTTATTTATTTTGCAAAATTATAATGTACTACTCATCAGCCGATTTCAGTGGCTGATTACGGTTGAAGAGTATATCACATAGGCTAACACGTTTAATACCATCATGTCTACAAAATCTGTATTTCTTTTTAAATTCTTTATTTGTTGAGGGGGGGGGGCTGCAGCCCAGAGCCCCGTTCCCTTGGGTGCGCCCCTGACATCGAATATCTCATTACGTTGTCCGTACGGCACTGGAGCGCCAGGAGTAGCTGATACACCCTCTTACTAGCAAGTAGCTTTGCACTTGGAAAGCCCTGAGTGTTATTACCTCGTCAGATAGATAGAAAACTAGTTATACAGGGTTTTTTATTGGCTACGTTCTTCAGCTCTTCGTCTCAGAGGCTAATTGATTGAATACTATGGGGTTTACACAGTAACATTCGAATGAGGTCAAGTCAGAAGTATTTTTTCTTCCTAACTTGGTTTTCTTTTGTAAGCATAAGAAACTTTTACTTGCTCTTACATTTAAAAAGTGCTGAATTATGTGGAAGAATTTTAGTCCTACACAAATAAATCTTCGGTGGAAAAAAAGGGGGAAAAAATTATAAAAATTTCAGAAAGTTTCGTATAGAGCTGATGCTAGCACAGAACGGCAAATCCAGTGTAAAATGTGCTTTACGTAGTGAGTCTCTGGATAAGCAATACTGTTACAGCGTCTTTTATAATGTAAAAAAATAGAACGCCAAATGTGGAGGTCATGCGTATCCGTCTGTGACACCGTATTAAAGCAAAAAACACTTGGACACATTTCTTACATCTCCACGTTGGTCAATCTTGTTAAACGGTTTCAGAAAATTAAATTTTTATCGATTTTTGTCCATAAAAAGCATAGTTTAAGCGAGACCATAAATTGATATTCCATAACCCCTTTCACAGGGTTACTGAATTTCTACACGAAAGACTTCCAAAAACTCTTGTAGCTATTCCAGTGTTGAGCTACATTGCTACGTAATAAAGCCCCATGTAGGTAAGACCATAATATAACTTACGTATCTCCTATAAACGGTTCCATAGATTTTGCTTAAATCCAGTATAAAAGTTTCCATCAAACACCGGACTTTTTATCGGACTAAATTGATCCGTATCAAAACCCATATATGGACTTAATGCATCGTGTAACCAGTTTCAAAGTTTTTAGCCAATTGATTCATAACAAAACCTAATTTACATAAAGCCATAAGTGGACTTGTCCGTGTAGCCCAGCCTTCCATCTTCCACAATTTTTGTGCATATTCGATATCGCAGCCTTCCACGAAAATCTGACGGTTAATTTACTTTTTCAGCTCTACTGACTTAAGAACATAAAGGGATAAGGAATCCACAAGCAAGTAAATAGTTACCGCAACTGAGCATGGTAGTAGGGTTTTGTCTTCTGGGTCGTACAGTCAAAGGACTGCAGCTGTGCAGCAGAACTGGCTATGTTATACATATATGGGTGACAGACATAGCAGGTGGCCACCTGTATGACACACCTATACCTGCCTGGGCAAAAGCTCTTCTTGGACTTCTCGATCATAAAGATGAAGGAGCTACAATCCGTCAAAACGGCGGTAACTATGTATTTACTAACTGACACGCTTAGCATACCAAGGGACATAAATTTACAGCTACACCGCTGCGAAATCTCAAATCTCACAACCCATAAATACGTGTTATGCTATACGTAAACTGTAGAGAAAATCTTAGGTAATTCTATGTGGGCTACTACATTATGAAACACAACCTTTCAAACCTTGTTAAGTTTTTAAAGCATGAAAGGAAATGAAGCCCCTTTTCTTTCCAGTTGTCTAGATTTATAGATTAGAATTGCTTGATTTGGAGATTCCGAGGCTTCGCCCGCTTTTCCTTCTAATAACAGCAGCATGAAGGCAACGATGCGTGTGGAAGAATGGTGGAATAATTCGAGATGGGGAAACCGAAGTACTCGGACCGAAACTGTCTCAGTGCTAATTTTCACCACAAATCTCACTTTCACTGGCCCTGGATCGCACACGGGCCTTTGCCATGACATGCCGGCCACTAACAGGTAATTTAAAGTCTGAAGTTCAGCTAAACAGTACAAAACTTTCAGTTTCAGCGTCAAAGAGTATACAGGTTGTTGTCATTGCTAAGACCAACTTTAACTGCCTTTTATAATGATCAGTCACAAAAGGCATCTTCGGATATACCGGCATGTCTAGGCATTCCTTCCTAATGAGAACAGGAGCAATTATTATTATTATTGTTATTGTTATTATTAAGATGATATCATTTTCTAAAACATGATAAAGGACAACAGTTTTTTTGTCGCAAAAAATTGCTGTAAGTTATAAACGCGGAAGGGATAGAGAGGCTCAAAGAGAGAGAGAGAGAGAGAGAGAGACGAGGCTTCAACGGAGACGGAGACACAGTAAGAGAAATATAAAGGAAGGGGAACAGATAGTAAAGGTAAAGTTTTTAATTAAAACAAACTTGAAGGGAGTGAGACAGGGGAACGCCTGTAACAATATTTCACCTCCTCTCTCCTGCGTCCCATCTAGGGAATGCCTGTAGCAGCTACGTGCATTTGGTTGCCGAATGCCAGAGTAGTTGGGGTTGGCCTTTCTGTGCCACACACAGAATTACCTTAGCATTAAATACCGCTAAACCGCCCTGAGTTGAAAAGTGCCCCTGGCTGGGAAGGCGTTTCTGCAATGCTTTGTTTCACTCTGAACTCAATTCCGGAAGGCTTTTGAAAGTTAAATGACTGTGCTGGAATGTTATAATGTTTATGTTGTTCCGAATCAGGTGACGTGAAAACAAACCGCCATATTGAAAACAAATTGGGAACAATTAGGCATAGAATATTGTTCCTTAGTTAAATGAGTCTGTAGGATTTAACAAGTTAGGAAATACCTGCATGGCGTAAAAAGTCTTGGGCCTTCGCTCACACTTTTTTGTCACACATGTGCTAACGTTTAAAGAATTATTTACGTTGAAGGTAAAATATTTGTTTCATTTTTAAGCGTATTTGCAAAATTACGAAAAGCGACTATTAGCTTCATTTCTGTCTGCCCGCCCTGCCCTTTTTCAGTCCTTATGGAGCAACGCGGTTCCCACTGCACGGATTTTCATAAAATTTGTGATATTTGAGAATTTTTCGAAAATCTGTCAAGAAAATTCAAGTTTGTGTAATATCTGACAAGAATAATGGGTAGGCCTACTTTACATGAAGACCTATGTAAATTTACGATGTTATGTCGGCGAATTCTGTTTAGAATGAGAAATTTCTCAAACAAAATTTGTAGAGAAAATCAAAACACACTTTTATGTTAGACAAAGTTTTCCCGAAAATGGTGCCGCATATGAGATAATGTGGAAAAATAAGATACAGACACGCCACAAATGACAATACAATACGGCGCAGAAAAGACGCTATTTGCATGTAAGATAACTAATGCAAGCATAAAAACACTCGTAATATTTAATACTTACTGTTGTTACCAGCAGTACGAAATATTTCTTAGCTCGACAAGAGTGCAAATTGAAATTATTGTTGCACTGACGTGGCAACACCGAACACTTTTTATTGTTGACAACTACATCTACACCAACAACGATAAGAAGGGAGCATATTGTTTCGTTTTCATGGTAAAAATTGTTTCCCAAACGCACCACAATATAACGTTGACGTATGTTGTTTGTCTTGTTCTGAACAATGTTTTTTCGCACATATTCCTCTCCTATCAGTATATAAGAGCTTACACACGAAGTGCATGCCTGAATGTTCGTATTATGGTAAAAGTGTCCATTATTGTTGTTAATTGTAACAGTGAATGAAATACACTGAGAAATTTTAGACTAAACCCGCAGTACCTGATATCACTAATACGTACTTTGATGGCGGAAGCAAATCTACACTATTTATAAGAATTAATTTTCTGCGCCACTGTGACCCAGTCCCTTGCCATTACACAAGCAAAGTGGTTAATATTAGTTAGAGAACTAATTTCTTTTCGTTGCGACTATCACATTTAATGTATAAATAGACAGTGTGGTCTACATGCAGAGTTTCTTATTGTTAAGACAGTCGGTATATATCCTTACCAGTACGCTTTATATCAAGTATTACAACCTGTGGGGACCGCGGGTCGTGTGCGGCCCATTTAAGTTATATTGGCTACTTGCGAATACAATACAGTGATTAAGTCTATAAGCAGAAACGTTTGATTGGATAAGATCTCAAAATCTCTTACCACATTGTCGAGCGAAACTTCGTATTTTTTGTATATTTTCACGGCATCCGTAGGTAATCAAACAATGGTTTAACGCGTGTGCTGCGAGGCTACACCGTCGTATTGGTTGAAAGTAAGCTACACATGGAGAAATTATTGCGCAGACGAGTTGCGGCGTACAATTCGTAGAGTGATTTAGAAGTATTGGGATTTGTGTGTGATCACATGAACAATTTATAGGTAATATTTACTTACATTTGCTAAAGAACATCACTCTATATTAGCTGTAGAACGTTATTGTTAATAAATTCTAATTTAAATAGTAAACACAAAGAATTCTAAACCTAGATTGTCTGCTGCTCTAAAAGGTAAGATGACGGAAAAGATCACCAAAAATGCAAAAGCGATATTTCTGCTCACAAGTTCAAAACAATATCGTGTGTCTGATCTGTCAAAAGAGGGTCGGCATTTGCAAAAAGAAAAACATTAGACGACGTCACGATACACACCACAAAGACAAAAATGTAGAACTAATAAATTGTGAAAATTAAAATAATTTTTAATAAACCAACGAGAAATCTTATAAAAATTAATAAATCAAATGATTCTACAGTTATAACAAATTTAATGTTGGTTAATGTAATTGCAACAAATGAGGGCTTTTAAAAAGGATAGTTTATTCGAGAGAAATAATACTGTAAAAGACCAACAAGTTAGACTATTAAAAATATATTGGTTATAGATTTTTCGGCGGGCCGCCGGCAGGGGTCAGATAACTGCAAATGGAAAGGCTTTCAGAACATATAATGTGAAATAATATAAAAAAAAAGACAAAAGAAGCTTGAAACTGTAAAATATACACTTTTATACATATTTTAGAGGAATGTGCTTTCGTATGCGGTCACAGTGTGCTATCAGCTTTATTCTAGATTGTTTAATGGAATCACCTGCTCGGAAAGAAGTTTGCTAATTGGAAGATATTAGCCTCAGTGGAATCAAAGTGTGTGAAGATACAAACTACATAGCTATTATTGGGAGGATCAAACAAAATGATTATCATCAACAGGGAATAAGATATTCCAAGCTTTTTCTGCCTTTATGAGTGTTGGTTGGCCCATCTTTCTCTTGGTCGATCTACGTTTCTTCTGCCGGTCGAAATGTATTCACACACTGAGTTGTTAATATGTGTATAATTTACCCTTAAGAAATATAATGTCAACTTGAATCTATAATCCACATTAATTATATGTAAATAGTATATATTTATTTTTTCTCTTATTTCTTAATTTGGTTTATGGTCACAGAATATATTCCTGCAAATCTTGCAACTGACCACAAAATTTTATGTAAGAGAGAGTAGCGAAATTCTTCAATCCTGCTCGATAGCGGGCAGATGAAAGTACGGATGTTGAAAATATCACTCAGCTTCCAGCGTTTATTCGCTGTTGTAATTCATATTCTGTTCGAATCGAGGAATTCTTGAAACAAGTTCCTGTTCACAGAATGACTACTGGAAAAGACACTTTCTGTGAGACAGACAATTCGCGAAAAAATACGAACTCCCACTTAACAAACTTGTGTGGATTTTGACTCATGGATCTGCTGTTACGACGGGTCTTAAAATCGGCCCTGGGGGAAAACATGAACGAAAACCTCAATAGTAAGAGGTAAATTTTTCTTTGTACGTATAATACACACAGATATGTTGTGGAACAATATAATAAGAGTGGCTCACATTTTAAAAAGGCTTAGTCAATTTTTAAATTTATTCTTACCAGAGGAATATATCACCAAGAGTTTGCCTCTTTTCTTTTCGACATTGAAAGTGAACAGGACTGTTGGGCCATATTACGTCACAGTTCGCTGGTTATCCTGTTAGAAGGCGTTGAAAGCATTATGTGGTTTGGAAAATGAAATTATCATTGTTCGGACATGAAACAACAAGATGCTAGCGTCATAAAATACGAAACGGGATCTGGGATTTTTATGTGATATTACGAAGGACCTAAATGACTTAAATTGGGAACCCAAAGAAAGAGAGAATTTAATAACGAGATTTTACGACAATATAAATGTTTGAAGATAAAACTTCGGCTAAGGGAAACAACAATGAAGAAGACAGGCAATGTTCGTATAACGTAACATTGAGGCGCGTTCGAGTAACCATTGTTGTCGTGGAAAAGCAAGAAGTATTACATATTTTGAGTGTGTGTTTGTCGCCCTACTTATCCAGCATGCACAGCGCATGCGTTGTGTGATATTGTCATATGTGGCTTATCCGGCTGTACCATGTTTTCCAGCATTATCTCGTAAAAGGTACGATTTTATATAAAAAAGTTATTAAATACAAAATATGCGTTTTGATTTTCTCTACATTTGCTTGAAACATTCCTCATTCTAAGAAGAATTCACCATGATATTATCATAAATTTGCGTAAGCCTTCATGTAACGTATCCGTTATTATTTTCAGATTTTAATTGATCTTGAATTTTCTCTAGAGATTTTAGAATATCCGCAAATATAAAGTTTTATGAAGTTCTGTCCAGTGGTAGCCGAGTTGTTTCATGCGGAGAGACAGACAGACAGACAGGCAGGCAGGCAGGCAGGCAGGCAGGCAGACGGACGGACGGACACGCATGACGAAGCTCATAGTCACTTTTCTCAATTTTACGAACGCGCCTAAAAATGAAAGTTGAGTATATTTTTATACGTGTAAGTCAAATATACTATACGGTGCTACTCAGAGAGTACTGGGGTTCTCAGAACCGAATTTGAACATCCATTTTAAGGGTTTAAGTTTGTGAAGTATAATTTGCCGTGTCCACTGCATGTGGCATGAACACGGGACATATAAGCGATAATAAAATGTGAGAATTTTTTTGGGAAATCTTCCGTTTAGGGTGAGATATCAGAATAGTATTGGATTGTATAATGTAATTTGGATTTGTTATATTCAGATGTTAATCCAGCAACAGATTTATTCATGGTACGCACTGTACGGTGGTGTCGTTATGCAGCTCATCTGATTAATGTTGCTTGTAACGTTGCCATCTCGCGTACATTTTACACACACACACACACGCGCGCGCACGCACGCACGCACACACAAACACACACACAATCTGTCTCTCACACACACACACACATACTAACGCACGCACGCACACTCACCGGCTAGTGACTCACTGGTATCGAAATTCGTAGTGAGGTGTCTACCACTTGATACGCGCATTTGATCCATGACAACCTCTATGGCACAGATCGTGAAGCAACACTGATTTTGATGGACTGTTGCTCCGCGGGTTCCATAATGGAAATAATATTCCCCACTGGCTGTGTTTGGAGATGAAACTTTGTTTCGTTCCAGTAGATACGTGCACTCAGGAACAGGCGTCGACGTGCAGGATCTCCGATTTTAATCCACGAAGCACCATTACACTGTGTAAGGGTTTGCGTGTAGCGTGCTGTGTGAGCAGCTAGGTTTATTCGGTCTATTCATTCACACCAATGAAATACACAGATTCTGACACTATTTTTGGACACGTGTCCCAGTACGAGAGAACCCATGCGATTTTTAAATGTTGGGGCATTTACAAGGACAAAGCGAACAGTAACAATCTTTGCAAGGAAGAGGTCTGGAAGAAAGCGTTGGGAATGTTGTATTTTGAATTCCATTGCTGAAGGAAACCAGTCTAGCACCTTCTCTGAAAGTGGTGTTCGCAGACTTAGTAATTATGTGTAGTCCAGTGAAATAAAATGTTCCATACATAAAATAAGTAGCCGCAATAAATTCATGTGAAACATGTGGACGCCGACTCACAGCAAACTGGAGAACTGGCAAGTTGTATTTGTGAGATAAAGCATGTGCTGTCTTGTATTGTACCATACTTCTCTACTTACTTTTAAAAATTTTGCGGCCCTATCTCAAATCTCTTATATCATTGCACATAGCACGCGCCGGTTTTGACATTTACTTTAAGTTCCGGTGTGATTCTTGAGTTGTAAAAGGGACGGACGGACGGACGGACGGACGGACGGATGGAGGGACGGACGGACGGACAGACAGACGGGCAGAAAGATGTCTGTAGGTTTGCATGGCGAAGTTAGCACACGAGCAGGGTGATGTAGTCGTAACGTTCTAAACATGTATTCAGGAGGAGGCCAATTTTACTCTAGCCCAGGACACATGCTAGCTGACATGTCTCGTGGTTTATAAAAGTCCCTTTTGGCTAACAGCGAGTCATTACCTTGATTAGGTGATGACTGCTTCATTTCCGTTTCATCATTCGCCAATCATTCTGCCATAAACACTGCTGAGTGTGAGGTACTGATCGTATTATTAAATGAATCGCCAACACGGTGGCGAACGCGATGACAACAGGTGCACTGTTGCAACTTCGCTTTTATATTGCGCCAAGAGTTATTATCAGATGTGATGGCATAACGGAAAAGCTAGCAACAATGTGTCATATCGTGTGTTACAGTAATTACTTACCATAGATCTGCACACCAAAGAAACCCACTTACTTTGGCGCAGGTATGTGACAGCTAGTTACAATTTTCGACGTGAATGCGGTAGGAAACCTCTGACAGAACATTTCTTAAAATTAAATATAGTAAATATGTACGGATCCCTCTGTGTTTTAATACTGTGTAGGCCCTACATCTCGTATTCAGATATTCCAGGTATATCGTTGAAAGTTATGCATCACACTTTAATGGGACTGATATACATGCGTGTGTATATGTACACACACACACACACACACACACACACACACACACACACACACACACACACAAACGTGCGCGCGCGAACACGCACACACAAACAAACACACACACAAAGGAGTTTCAAAAATAGGGTAAAGCTCTGATTCCGGAAACTTAATTCTCAGTTCGATGTACATATTTTAACGAAACAGATATTCATGCAGGTGTATGTATACATATATAGGCCTATATACACAGAAATACACATGCACACACACAGACAAAGGAGTTTCAAAAATAGGGTAAACTCTCTGATTCCGGAAACTTAATTCTCACTTCGATGGTAACATGGTAACTTCGGTAGTAGATGGTACACACCAGACCTCCCCCTAGTCACCATTGGAAATGTCCAGAAATGTATGATGAAGTTCCCAGAAGAAAATTTATCAAGATGTTAAAAAATACAAGAAATAGGGTGCGAGGCGCTGGGTGTGTGGGTAGGATGGGGGTACAAAGAATGCGTAACGAGGATTTGGGGAGTGGGAAGTAATACTTATATGGCTCTTAGAAAAATAGTTTGAAGTGACGGGCGGTGGATAGATTTGATCGTAGAGTATTTGCAGCTGTGATTTTTGTTAACAGCAATGTTGTATTTATGGGTCTTAGTACCAGAGGTTTGTAGCTTCAAGAAGTGTGTTTCTGTAGTGTGAAATAAAGCAGGAGTGAGTTGTCTTGAGCTATAGACGAATAAAGAGCAGCATATGATTTCTATGTCGAATACCGATATTCTTCTGCCATAACTGACTGAGTAAAACTACGGAACCTGTACAGATTTAAACTGGGGATTAAATCCATTTGGATGAAAGTAAGGAAGTGTTAGTGTTTTTAAGGGAGATAAAATTTTAATTTGTGACCTTCTGGTTTGTTACGTAAAAGGTTATTTTTATGGATGAACCAACTGCTTCCACATTTGGTGTCACTACAAAATATAAGTGAAATTTAATATTACTAACAAACAAACGACCTATCTAGTCAACTAACCAAACAACAAACCAACCAACAAACCTATCCAATAACGCTATGAAGCAGAGTCCTTGGAAAACTAGTAACTGCTTAGATACTCAAGAAATTGCATGAATTTTATGGAATCGAAATTTCACTAACTTGTTCAGAAGCGCCCTGCCTGAGGCGCATGAATTCAGTCTACACGCTCCCATATTTTTTTTTGGGGTTTATTTTAATTTTGGCTGACAACATTACCGCCTTCATGTGCCGATTTTCTAGAAATTCTGGGAGCCTCAATCTCCTGGAAATGTCAGGGCCTGTCCAGGCCTGTACAGGGATTGGTTTACCTTTACCTTATATTTTATCTTCCAATATATGACTGTTTCGTAAAAGCGGTCTACTTCCTTCAGGTTTTCCAGACACCTCTTCTCTCACACACGTGCTACTTGCCTTGCCCGTGCCTTCTTCTTTAATCTGATTACCTAATAATTCGTGTCGAACAATAGAAATCCTAAACTCCTCGTTGTGCGTTTTAATATAACACAAGAAGGCTAGTGCCACTTCATGACAGATCTCTTAACCAAGAAGCTGGTTAAAGCTACAACCCCTGCGGCATTGTGTTTAGGAGGTGCTTGGTTCGAATAGCCGTGGGGATACTAACTATCGTAATTGGGTTTGTGGTGGCTTTGCTAATTTTCTCGATACGGTAAGTAAAATTAGACCACGACCGCAATTAATTATTCGTTAATTATCGTACCATTTGACACCATACAGATTGGGTAACTGATAACTAGGCCCGTAGCCAGGGGTTCAAGTGGGTAAAATACACCCACTAAAAATCTGGATACACCCACTAGGAATCTATAAAGATCAAAGGCAAGCATGCTGATCGGCCTGCTAAAAAACATGGTGCACCCTGCCGTATGCACGTGTTGACTCTGTTGAACAGCCGCGGTTGGAAACAACTCATTTTCAAAAATGTATATGCTGTATATGAAAGACGTTTTATGCAATGTTATAGAGTGCATTACATAATTAAAGTGTTGATTTTTCGGCCTTGACAAAGGCACTTTTTATACTCATGCATGCATAATTTATATATACACAGTATATGTATAATATTTCATTATACAAAAACGTATGTACATATACACGCTCGCACTGGAAGCTGCTGCACCAACTGTGTTCGTGGCCTGCCTACGGGCCCGTTGACAGCGTCATTAAGCCACAAGTATTAAATGACACCGCGTAAACCTTCCAAAGTCTCAGATAAACGTCATACCCTCAGATTAAAAATTTCCTATACGAATTATGTTCGTTTTAACACTACGGAATAAAAAACTGTCACGTCATAACAATGCAGTTTAATAAAAGGGAATAAAGATTTTGTAAGGTCTGTCCCAACAATGGTGGTAAAAACTAAAACCTTTTTCTGCCCCTTATGTAACGAACAGCTCGTAAAGTGGTAAGAATGTAAATTAAAATACGTACAAGAAATAAATGGCTGAGGGTTTGAATTCCGAACTCTAAGATGTAATTTTGTAGCCATACTTACTGTTTAGTACAAACAGACGCTAACACTCCTTTTGGTCGTTTACAAAAGAAGACAATGTACAGAGAGAAACGGCGACCTTTTTGGCGTCTACCGTCTCCATTTTACGACGTCCACGTCTGTGTTCTTCTGCCGTGCGGTGACTCACCATGTAGATTAGAAATTGCTGAAACTTTCCTTCGTGGCGCGTGCAAGGAAAGTAGAAGTAAGTTTTTGTTCACAGTGACCCTAGTTGCTGTACAAATGAGATTAAAATTACCGCCTAAACTACAACTGAAATTTTATGTTTGCCCTATTACCCATTTTATTAAGATGAGAAAAGCTAGAAGATATAAAGGCAGAAATGTAGAAACCGCGGGAGCAGAGATGTGTGAGCATTGGCTTCTGTCGGAAAACCTGAAACAAAAGACCACTTTGAGGACACAGGCTTAGATAGAAGGATGATATTGAAATGGATTTTAAAGAAATGTAAATTGGGGGGGGGGGGCGGGGACTGGATGCAGTCGGGCTCGGGTTAGGGGCGAGTGATAGGCTCTTGTAAACACGGTAATGAAATTTCGGTTCACATAAAACGTGGGGAATTTCTTGACTGAGGAAACATTAGCTTCTGCAGAGACCTTGTGTTTCAGTGAACAGATAATTAATTTCATCTCATTCTCCCACCCTCGACTGGATCTTCCAAGCAGCATCTCTTCTTTAATTTCTCCACTCAAGATCCTGTATGCATTTCTCTCTTTTCTCGCGTTCACTCAGACAGCTTCATGCTTTTTATATAACTTATGTGGAATCCTGACAACGAGAAAAACTAACTAGCTGACTGACTGACTGACTAACCAACCAACCAACCAACCAACCAACCAACCAACCAACCAACCAACCAACCAACTAACTAACTAACTAACTAACTAACTAACTAACTAACCAACCAACCAACCAACCAACCAACTAACTAACTAACTAACTAACTAACTAACTAACTAACTAACTAACCAACCAACCAACCAACTAACTAACTAACTAACTAACCAACCAACCAACTAAGTAACTAACTAACTAACTAACCAACCAACTAACTAAGTAACTAACTAACTAACTAACCAACCAACTAAGTAAGTAAGTAAGTAACTAACTAACTCCATGGAAGGAGTCCTTCTTGACAAGCTAACAGGTCCTCGGCTAGTCAAGCAATTCCCCGAATTGTGTGTGGAACCTGCATGTTTATTACCGCAGCTGCCTGAGCCAGCCACCTATCCCTGTCGTGAGCCAGAACAATTCAGTCCATGTCCCCCATCCCACTTCTTGGAGATCCATGTTAATATTATTCTCCCATCTAAGTCTGTGTCTTCCAAGTGGACTCTTTTCCTCAAGTTTCCCAACCAAAACCCGTATATGTACCTCTCCTCTCAACCATACGTGCTGCATGCCCTGCACATCTCATTATTTTTTATTTGATCACACGAATAATGTTTGGTGAGGAGTACAGGTCATAAAGCGTCTCGTTATGTAGGGTTCTCCACTCTAGTGTTGCCTCGTCCCCCTTAGGCCCAAACGTCTTCCTCAGCACCCTGTTCTCAAGCACCCTCAGCCTTTGTTGCTCCATCAGTATGAGAATCCAAGTTTTACTCTCATACAAAACAGCAGGCAAAAGTACATTTTTTTGTATCTTAATCTTTATATTTTTGGATAGCAAACTGGAAGACAAAAGATTCTGCACCAAATGATAGCAAGCATTCACTGATTGCCATCTGCTCTTAATTTGTTCATGAGTGGAATTTTCATTTGTTAGGGTTTGTCCTAAATATTTCTTATTTGAACTGTTCCACCCTTTCTAAGGATTTATTCCCTGCCTTTATATCATGATTTTTCCTGCACTCTTTTCACGAGACAAGACCGTCTACTTAGTTTTCTCAACATTTACTTCTAGACCAGTCTCCGTACTGGCGACTATTCTGTGTTCTTCTACATAGTGTGCATGCTTCCACCCGATATAATAACACCGTCACAATAGACGAGAAGCTGATGCAGGCCATTTAATTTCAAGCCCTCCTGGTTTGCCGGCACCTTCCTAATGGCATATTCCAAAGCAAAGTTGAAAAGCAATTGCGAGAAATCATCTCCTTGTTCCTAACGTTTCTTAACCTTTTAAAGCCTAGCGGTCACTTTACATACCACCAGGTTTAACATTAAAAAAATTCTACGTGGTGCCCACATTGCGTTTATGTGTTTTGTACGGATCTCAGAACAAACAGCAACTTCTGCCCTATAAAACATTCACAGATCGGTTTTTATAACCGAAGTGGAGAGTGTTTACAGCGCGGTACGCACCGAGTCCTTATATAAAACAGATACGCTTCGTCTTTAAAGGGTTAAAAAGAAACGTGTCGGACAAATGTTTGCCTACCCGGCCTCTGCTATGGGTTTCATTTAGACACATTTTAGCCAGCAGAAGAAGCTCAGAGCAAACGATAGCTTCACTGTATGGAATTGGCTTCATCTTAGAAATGCACGTAGCAAATGTGAGATCTTGGCGTTTGTATTTCATGATAATAATAATAAATATCTGCTTACATTTTCTCTTTAATGGGTTTTGTTAAGTCAATAAGGACTATATATATATGCATTCTATACCACTTTTTAGAAGTATTAGACTCAGTTTTTATCTCTTGCACTTACGTATATATAGTAAGTCGCATGAAAACAAAGTCGCTAGTAATCCTGAGCATAAGCTGCACTGGAGAGAGGCACTTCATATGTCTATCATGTTTAATAACTACACTGTAATAAACTGACTACAGACTTTAGAATTACTGACACATCATAAAGTGACGTAAGCATTAACTTGTAAGCTGAGACTGGTTGGATACCGCATGTAGAAACGTGCAATAAGCATTGAGATATGTGCTATGTGAGTGAGAACATTCAGAACGACTGCTAATAGGTGACACGAAAATGCTGTTATCTTGCCGCAAGCGATAATTGTCCAGTAATGCAGACACGTTACAGTAGCTTGCCACGAGTGATATATCTTTACACGGTTTCATAAGTGGAATACTAACGCGAAACAGTAGCTGCTCGTACCAGTTTGAAAATTAAACTTCGTTTTAAGTGAATATCAATAAATATTCTGCAAGATTTTTATTCTTCTTTTTTAATGGCTTTTCACATCGAACAGTTTGGCAGGATGATTAGTAAATAATGAAATGTAAGGGGTGTGACAGGAGCCGTCGTGGCCTAATTTGAGGCATTTCGTATGCGTTCGTCTGGTGGTCAAAATTAAATGCAAATCTGTCCTTGCGCGTACTGTTAAGGCATACGGGGGCCTTGGTTACGATAAAAGCAAAGTCGTTCCTGTGTATACTATTAAGGCATACGGGGACTGCATGTAACGCTAAAGGAATAACTGTCCCTGTGCATGACATTAAGGCGTATGGGGGGGACTGCATGTAACGCTAAAGGAATAACTGTCCCTGTGCATGACATTAAGGCGTATGGGGGGGACTGCATGTAACGCTAAAGGAGTAGTTGTACCTGTGCATGTGGTTAAGGCATATGGGGACTGCAGGTAACGGTGAAGGCAAAGGTGTACTTGCACACACTATTAAGGCACATGGGGACTGCATGTAACGCTAAAGGAATAACTGTCCCTGTGCATGACATTAAGGCGTATGGGAACGCGCATGTAACGCTAAAGGCAAAGGTGTCCCTGTGCGTACCATTAAGGCATATGAGGACCGGGCAAGTACAGCTCTACCTATTTTTAATCTGGACACTAGATGGAGGTGAGTGGTTAACTTCAATTCTCGGCCGCTTTATCCTCGGGGACACATTCCTTGGTGCCAATTAAATAGGAGGCTGGGTGGACTTCACAGCCGATCTAGAAACTTTGAAAATCTAAGCACGATTCCTCGGTTGTCCAGCCGGTCAGTTAGTCATAATGCTATACCGACACCATCTTGGAGGTACTGCGGGAAACAAGAGATGAAGTAGTTGCTGAGCTATTCAAGAAATTCTCAGTCCGTTGTGGAAAATAAAATTCTGTTGCCTTGTTTAAAAGATTCTGCCCCTCGACCATATTCTGAGTTATGTAGCACGCGTGTGAGCTAAAGGTAAATGCATACAGAGTGCTGGTCGGGAGACATGAAGGAAAGAGACCATGTGGAAGACCTAGGAGTAGTGTGAGGATAATATTAAAATGGTTAGTAAAGAAATAAGAGTGGGAGTTGTGGATTTGGTTCATTGTGATTAATATAGGGGCCAGTTGCGGGATTTTGTACACATTGTGATGAACGTTTGGACTTCATACACTGTTGGATATTTCTGGACTGGTTGAGCACTTGCTAGCTTTTATGAAGGACTACGCCGAGACGAAGCTTTTACTACAGTGTCTTTTCATCCCAGTGTGTACAAAACCGATATCCCCAGCAGCGCCTTCGTGCCATTCCACTGGACTGTACCTTCATACCGCTTGCCCTGATCACGTTCCGTGGCGGTGCTCTTCATCAACGATAGACAGTCGAGCATTCAATCAAAGCCCTTTCATACTTTACACAACTCTTTTTTTTTTTTGCAAAAGAGTTTCTATGGACCAAATTTACATTCGATACATTTTCCAGAAATCCGTACCATTCTGAATGCCAAGTTTTGACTTCTCATTGCGGAAGCCAGAGTTCGATCCCAGGGTGATGCAGGTGAGGTGTATGGAGGACAAAGTGACACTGGGCGAAGGTTTAATTTTATGTTTTCCTTTGTCAGTTATAATTCCACAAGTGTGGCACATTAACATTCGGTGCATTCGTCCCATTGTGTTATCCGAATTATGTGGTTAATAAATACAAACGCAAATTCTATTATTGTTTTTACGTAATCAAGCGCAACATGCCTCTGCCGTACAGGCATCATGAGGCACATCAGCATAAAAACATAACAAAGGAAAGTGGAAACAGAGAGACAGAGAGAAAGAGAGAGGGAGAGAGAGAGACCTTTCCATTACAGTATCGTTGTACAGTGTATTAACTATTTAAATGCATCTTCAATTTATGATTTTTGTATAAAATGGAACAAAACTGTTAGTTTAGTTACTAAATAACAGATTTGATGATTGAGTAAAAAACGAATATTTTTACAATATAGCGGTTTTGTTTTTTCCGCTTTTATTTATTGACCAATTAATGCTGCATATTAATATTTATCGTTTTACCATCAAAGCTATGTAGTCTGGATTCTAAATAAAGAAAATAATACAATTTCCAATTACATATTTGCTACGTATATTTCTCCTTCCTTTTCGTTGTAGCCTGCTGTCTTAAGGGACAGGCAATCATATCGTCTGTATGTGCATGTATGTGTCCCTCACTATCAGCACTTTTTTCACTTGAAGGACGCCACGACGTCATATATTTAATATCCTGCAGTGAGTAACGACAACATGGTAGACAAGCGCATTTGTGACGTGTGAGTGACACCAGCATAATTTAATTTAAGGCTCTGAAATGATGGTGATAGAGCTTGGCAGAATGTGCAAATTTAATGAGGTTCTTCTTTTTGGTATAATGTAAAGTAACAACATGGTGGCCGTGCTAAAAATTTCCGCAGCCGTTGGTTTCATAGCAGTGACTGATGATGTGTTTCAACTAAGCATGTGAAGTGTGGTGTGTAGATAGATCATATGCATGCATACATATTAAACACAAAACATTGTTTGTAAGTGAGGCTTTACACAGACGGTGACGATGACGTACTTTGGTGTTACAGACAACGTGTTTAGCATATACGGCTTTTGTATTTCAGTGATTAAAGGTTCACAACGACGATGACAGTGATACCACCACCACCACCACTACTACTACTACTGCTACTACTACTACTACTACTACTACTACTACTACTACTACTACTACTACTACTACTACTACTACTACTACAGCACACTATGGTGAACTGTGTTAGCTGTTGAATCGTGTCAGTTTTAGAAGTCGGTTTCTGTACGAAAATCTAATCTCACTCCAGCGGCAACTACTATTGGGGGGGCGGGGTAGAGAGTGGAACTTGAGCATCACGCAGTGACGGGATGTTGATACGCGACATTCTTTAGCTGCAAACAACCGAGCAGCTGTACGTACAGTAAGGTAGAAATGAATACGCCTACTGTTTGGAATGTATATCTCATATTCAACAACGTGACAATATATTTTTCCTGCTAATTGCCAACGACTTTGTAATTAACGACTGGCCAATCCCGGTGGCCGCGCATTCTGAGGCGTGGGTCTGCAGCCGCTTGCTTGCTGGAATTACGGATTCGAATCCCGCTGAGAACATGGATGTCTGTCTCGTTTGAGTGTTGTGTTGTCAGGTAGAGGTCTCTGCGTCGGGCTGATCACTCGTCAAGAGGAGTCCTACAGAGGGTGTGTGTGTGTGTGTGTGTGTGTGTGTGTGTGTGTGTGTGTGAGATTGAGTGTGATCAGGTGCCACAATAATTCTGTAAACCAACAATGCGTAGGTAGAAGAGGTCAGACTAAACAAGTTAACAATAAAGGTTTTTATATTATTCATACCGTGCATAGTCACTAAGAAAGTAAAAATCCATACCAACTAATGCACTGTTATTATTGAAAATGTTCTTACATTACAAAACTTAGTTACGATACGTTTCGATCCCGATTGGGATCATCTTCAGGGATACTTTTAAAAACTAAAATTACGTATACAGCGTGGTAATATCTTGTTATAAAATGTGCATAAAAACAGATGGATTTAAATGCAGTTCAGATGTAGAAGTTTTCTTTTTACTGTGTCTAGGAGTCAGATGTTTCTGTATGAACGGTAGGCACAGTACTGTGGATAAACAAGATACATTTTATTGATGCGGCTAGGCCACTTTCAGGCACACAGTTCCAGAACCTTGTCACTTACTTTCAGATGTACACTGTTGCAGAACCTTGTCACTTACTTTCAGGTATACACAATTCCAGAACCTTGTCACTTACTTTCAGGTATACACATTTGCAGGACCTTGTCATTTATTTTCAGGTATACACAGTTCCAGAACCTTGTCACTTACTTTCAGGTACACATATTTCCAGAACCTTGTCACTTACTTTCACGTATACACAGTTCCAGAACCTTGTCACTTACTTTCAGGTGTCCCCACTCATGGGAGATCGCAAGCTGTAGAATTTTTTGAACACAGAAAAGAAACATTCACATAGTGTGTCTTCCAGTTCCTATTGAACAGAAACTTCAGCCTCTGGCCGGGCCCAACTTCAAGCCTCTAAAGTTAAATTATGATAACGAACGAAATTAAATGACGCGTAAAAGAAGGTAGAAATGACAGTTCCACTGAGGACAGCAGATGAGAGAAAGAAAAATTAGGAAAGAAATTTCGTCCTAATCTTCTTCGGAGACGGTGAAGCGTATTTTCAGTATAAGATTGAGGATTGTTCAAAATTACAGTCGTTTGGAATTTGGCGCCGTTTAGTTTGCCAGATAAATACTACAATTTGAAGGAAACGTGCTGCAGACTGCTTCTGTCTTCCTTATACATAACCCATTTCCCCACACAGCTTATTTTTGTGTCCTGAAGATGGAGGGAGCCCCTCTGAACATTGATACTTAACCAAAATACACGACGTCACATTCTACAATACAGTAATCTAAATTTGTTTGTAGTCTGACCGTAACGTGTTTCACAGACTCATTCATGTTTTTACCACTTCCCGTGAACACTGTACATTTTACCACTTCCCGTGAACACTGTACATTTTACCACTTGCCGTGAACACTGTACATTTTACCATTTTACTACCTATCAATCAAACTTCGGTTCTCTTTAACAGAGACTTGTGTACAGCTACATTTGAAAACATGTTCACCTGTACATGTAACAAACGTGTCAGTATTAGCAGTAGTAGGAAATCACGTTCCTTTATGCACACGTAGGTCTCTACAAGCTGTAGTATTGTCTGTTCAGCAGTAACTGCGGCAACATTTCGGACTATTCGGCTGAGAGGATGGGGGATTAAAAATATAATCCTCTTTGACGGAGAGATCTAGTTGCTTGTACACTGTATTATAGGACTCATAAAGTCTTTTAGAACTTAACTAAGACGGTTAAGTGGAGAATCTGCGACATTGACACTTGTTTTCTTGTGAATTTTTTTGTATTCATGCCATAGTACATAATTAAATTTCAGTTATATTGTGATTATTTGGGTGATCAAATCAAGAAGAATGAGATGGGCGGGGCATGTGGCACATATGAAGGAGAGGAGAGGTACATACAGGTTTTGGAGGGGTACCAGATGGAAAGAGACCACTTGGAAGACCTAGGCTTAAATAGGAGAATAATAATAAAGTGGTTCTTCAAGAAGTGGGATGGGGATAATATTAAAATGGTTCTTCAAGAAGTGGGATGGGGATAATATTAAAATGGTTCTTCAAGAAGTGGGATGGGGATAATATTAAAATGGTTCTTCAAGAAGTGGGATGGGGATAATATTAAAATGGTTCTTCAAGAAGTGGGATGGGGCGCATGGACTGATCTGGTTTACAATAGGGACAGGTGCCTGGCGCTTGAGAATGCTGTAGTGAACCTTCGGGTTCCATAAAATGCTGGGAATTGCTTGACTAGCTGAGAAACTGTTAGCTCCTCAGGAGGGACTTTGCTCCATGAAGTTAGTTAGTTAGTTAGTTAGTTAGTTGTATTTTGTCTATAAATGAATATTGTGTGTTCTGAAATAGGATAAATTGGAATTGTACGCAGTGCTGTGTTTACAGGTTTGCTGTTGTTTCATTAGTTGTTAAAGCCATCAGCAAAATTAAGTAATCGATTTTGAGTTTGCTTTGCGGTTGATGGATAACTTCATACATCCTGATATCATATTGCCTTCATTTAATAAATATTAAATTATATCACACAAAGAGAACACGTGAGTGTGTTACGTGAACTTGTTACATAAAACTGTTATGGCGAATTTGCTTCTTTATGGGTACGTGTTTTTTTATGGGTTTTATGTCTAAGACTGAGTAAGGAAAAGCCTGATGTCGACAGTAACATGAGTTTCATATGGTAATGGTCGAATCTAAACCCATTGTTATTGTTTACAATATTATAATTTTGTGATGACGTATCATCTAGCAAAGCGGTGAGCAAAATGCTTTTATACATTTGAAATGCGGCTCGCGATCGGATTTCAGAGACACGAGAAAAAAAACGAAATAAGACGAATAATTATTTTATTCGCTTTCCAGAAATATCTAAAAAGGTAAATTTTGTGATACTACACTTCTTGAGTTCTATAAACTCTGTGCACCTTGTCGTATGTCCGCTGTTCTGTAACCATATAAAACAAACAATAAGCCTTTTTGGAAGTACTTATTTGTGTGTGTGTGTGCGTGCGTGCGTGCGTGCGTGTGTGTGAATTTCTCTCCAGAGGTGAATACTGTGAAGAAACCATATAGAAATCGACCCGACGATGAAATATCAGACAGCCGTCTTCATGTTGCAGCTTCTCAAATATCTGCCTATAATAACACTTTAGTGAGAAATAAGGAATATCAATTTTCCCAGCGAAGCTTTTTTTAACAATGGTGAGCAATAAATAAACAAGCGCAAAAGAAAACAAAATTCGGAAACAAATACAGTTATTTATGTGTGTTCAGTTCATTTTAGTCAGGATTTATTATAAAAGACACAAAAATAAGGGCTTCTTAGATGAAATTAAGCTTAAAATTTTTGTGACCGGTTTATATTCATAAAATGAATTTTAAATTAGTTTCACCTTACCGATATTGGCAGCACTGATGGCTGGGTATTATCGTTAACATTAAATCCTCTAAAATTTGTAGGCTGTTTCCCTATTATTGCATGATTTGTTGGTGTTCTGTCTTTAACATTTTAGAACATTTTAATAATAGCACGGACGGCATACATTTTAATCTCATAAATGTTTTATATAATAAAGTTGTATCCTCCCTGAAGATCACAGCTCGCCGAAACATGTTGGAGGAAAAATAGTGAATAAAATATAATAAAGTAGTAAAAATTGTGCGTTTAGTTGGTTCTCATTTCTGAAATTGATTTTAATGCACCCAGATGAATGGTGTAAAACTTACGAAAGGTAATTTGTGGCTACATGGATTTGATGAATAGGGTTATGGCTTCAGCCAGTAGCGGGCTGTACTGAGCAGAGTAAGATACGACGTACAACTTATTTTCGCTACAAGCGGGTAATTTCTTGACCGATTGAGCAGCCGTCTTCTTCTCCGATATGAGCCCACACAATTAATGACATGAACACTACATATGTGTATCATGGGAAAATTTGAAGGCACTCGTCGGCATTTGATATTCCGAATGTGGCCTTGAAACTGACCGCAAGTATTTTATCTGCTTAGGAAACTGCAGTAATATTCAATGGTCATCCCTTTCACTTTCTTTATATTATTGCTAAAATATTTAATGATATAAGAGGCGTGGTATTCCTCTTGATAAAATTTAAAATTTTCGTAAGAACAAATTAACTTAGGAGATAACACTGGAACACAGGTTAACTGTGATGTTGGTTTCCTCTTTGTGAAATGTTGTTTAGAAATGTTAAATGTCTCGTAACATTTCGTTACAGCAGCGGCTTGGTAGGCGAGTAGTCAAAGTAACCTTAATTTTCGTCAGAGTTACGTGAATTACAAATATTGCTCTTTTTTTTTCTGTACTGACTTACAAGAAATGGGAAAACTTCCTTCGGAAGGATAGTTATGCTCCACGTAGTTAATTATTTATTTGCCTCAAAAAGCATTATGCAAAATTTAACTGAATCACATCGATGCTTTATACCTCGAATTTAGTTGCATACACTTGCCAGTTCTTTTATTTACTTTATGGTTCTGCTAGAATTGATAATGAGGTAACACATATAGACGAGAGAACAGATGCATAGCAGAGCGGCGTGAGATTGGCACAAAACTTATAATTAGAAGACGCCCTCTTGTATGGAATTCAGCAGAAACTGCAATGAAACCTAAATCATATTACCTAGAATTGACAGTTTCTAACTAACTTCATCGAGCCGTGTCTTTCTCGAGAAGCTGATACTTCCTTAGATATTCCGGTAATTCTTATTTTATGGAAACGAAAGGTGCGTAACTGAGCTTGTATCCGTTCCCTGCTGGGACAGATCCTCCCAGTTATACCCTAGCCTTAAGCTCGCTTTGTAAGACTGTTCAGTTCTCATGTGAAGGGCTAAGTATACTGTTTAATTCTTTCGAAAGGATATTTTGCATGTCATTTGATATTACCATGGAAATGGTTTTGCATGTGCCTATCTTCTGGTAGGTGATGACTTATAGTCTACCGACCGTTCGAACGTATTTGGTGCCTCCATCGCCTCGCGTATATGATAGGTGCTACCTGATTACAGACGTTGCAAGTGCCTCGTAAACGTCGCTACATGGCATCACATCCCAGCATATAAGAAACTTTATTTTTTCTCTGATCTAAATGTTGTTAACTTTAAACTGAGGGCATTAAGAACGGTGTGTTGACGAATTATTTGGGCCTAAGAAGGAGGAAGTAACACACTCCTTGAGAAAATGGCGGAATGATTAGCTTCATAAGTCTAGACCTCGCCAAATGTTATTAGGATGATCCCGCCATGTAGGGTTTGATGTAAATGGCATGTGGCAAGCATGGGAAAGAAGGAAGTGCACAACGGGGAAACACGAAGGAAAGTGGTGTCTAGAAATACACTGTCAGTGGATGTATGTGGAGCACTGATGGAATGATACTGACGAGGAAAGACCGAAGGACTCGGAGAGAAACCTCCACCAATGCCACTTTGCAAACCACAAATCTCGTTGGGAATTAACCCGGTTCTCCACGGTGATAGCACGGCGAATAACCGCCTGAGACATGGCCCAGGCTGGATAATAGTAAAATGGATCTTACGAGACTAGGATTTGAGGGTTTGGAATGAATTTATCTGGTGCCATGGCGGGCTTCAGCCGGCTACGGTAATTGACTGTTATTTCATAATAAAATGCTGGGGAATTTCTTGGTTATCTGTGTTACTACTACCTTATAAAGCGCGAATATGCTAAGTTGAGTTAATTAAAATGTTCACTAATGTACTCAAAACGAAACACATGCAATAACCCATGTAATCAGGTATTTGAATTTAGACTACATCCAGTACTAAGACCTTTTGTTACGGCGTGTTTGGGAGAGAGAATCAACACGGTGGAAAGGGTAAGGGAACGATCGACGGGGGATGAGTGGAAATTGCTATTGTGTGAGAGAGAAGGCCCCCCCCCAACCCCCGGCCTACATGGTGAGAGGGGACTTGGGTGGCCATACTGTTGTGTTACTACCTATCATTCTGTGCGCTAATCCTTCATGAAGGACGCTCGTTAGAGCCACTGTGTGGATTTACTGCTAGTGTCTCTTTCTCAGTCGAACTTAGTAATAACCGTGCACCTTGACAGCAGTTCGGTTTTGAAACACTGTTTATGAAAGCCAGCATGAAACTTCACGTACTGTTCTTACCATAGCGTCATGTCAGTGAGTAACTGCTTGTCTTGTTTTATTTTCCAATGGCGCAACAGCCTCTAGCGGCCTGGGCCTCCCCATACTCGTGGCTTCACTATCACGCTCGGTAGGACTTCCCCGAACGGGTGATCAGCCCAACGCAGAGACTTCTACGTGACAACACACAACACACACAAGATACAGACATCGATGCCCCTGGCGGGATTCGAACCCGCAATCCCAGCAAGCGAACAACTGCAAACCCACGTCTTAGACCGCGCGGCCATAGGGATCGGCAACCACTTGTTCTATAGGTAGAAAAATTTCGTCATTTGTCGATTTAATAAGTAATCTTTTATGCATGAAATAGAGGAAATGCGACAGAAGATTAACTTTTTTTTGTGGGTTAGGCAAAATTATACTGCAGCCACGGAAAGTAGGTATGCTGTATAATCCAACGCCATCCACATGTACCTCGAGCCGCTCCGCTTCCCCCTCCAGTGTGCACTTCCCCACATTCCCCTTCGGTCGTTAACGATTATATTTACACACGCCCGTGGCGACAAATTCCGCTAGTGCCATGCGCTTTGTGCTTATTGAAGCAGACCGGAGGGTTGCAGGGGAATACAACTGTAGACAAAAGAGTGAATCCTTGGGCACCGCCATTGCCAATAAGTGGGACATTTTCTTCAGTGGCGTCGGTACAGTACAGTTCATGTCAAATTCGTAATCTGAATGCATTTATTTTATTTTATTTTATTTTATTTTACATTTTTCATGTGATTTCTGTTGGCGGTTTTAAGTATGGTGAAGGTTTAGCTTGTGTTATTACAATTTGTGATTTTTTTTCGATTTCAGAGTCGGTTACCAAAATTTTTGTTGAATATGCTGTCACTTTTTTTTTCCAGAGTAGAAATTCACGACACACGAGACTACACTGAACCATATACCGGAAGCTTCTAGTCTAATTCTTCTTCCCTGGCGCAACAGCCCAACTCGGGCATAGGCCGCCTCATTATTGACGTTTCTAGATCACACACAATTAGACTTGCACACCTGGTAGGACTCTTCTGAAAGAGTAATCAGCTCGTTGCAGAGGCCGCTACCTACACAGCACAAACCACACACAACAGATGAAAATCCATGTCCTCAGAGGGACTCGAACCCGCAATCTCAGCAATAGAGCCGCCGTGCACCTACGCCTTAGACCACACGGCCACCGGGATCGGCTGTCTAGTCTAACTGCATTACGTAAACTGTGAACTTACACAGGGTGGAAATATACAGATATATAGCTCTGGGTTTTTTAATTCACTATGTGAATTATTTAACAAACGCCAATAACAAACATTCGTTGGCTACTCCGTGTCTTTTAGATGCCTTCTGAATTGCGAAAAATGACCACTAGCTTCTTCACATCTATTGGTTCGTTTACTCATATGCTCATGGAAAATAGCCACTTTCACTGTAAGGTTCTACATCAAATTTCACGCATAGAATTTTTTACTCGCCTCTGTCAACAAATTGCTGTTTAGGTTAAAATCAGATAAAAATAACAGAAAATTTCTATGAAGACATACGTACATTTATGCATTTGGCCGTTAAAATTGAGACATTGTTCCCTGCGAGGTCCGAAATGAGGCCTAGGAAACAACCGATGACTTAAACTTTTCAGAAGACAAGTACAGGAAGTATGTTGTCTCACCCTTTGCGATAAAAGATATTGCGCCCTTTACGACGGAAGAACAAGAAATACGATATGTTGACGTTTATGTGACAAGCACAGAAATAAGGAACAGCCAGAATAGCCGTAGAAGCAGTTAACGATCTAAACATTACTTGTCCCACGCAAGAAACAAAAGAAAGTAGTGATTGCATTTAGCCTGCATTCCAATTATTGGCAGACAACAGTGACAATAAAAGAGAGGAGAAGCCATGAGCGCTACACCCTGCCCACATTTCCTATGTTGTTCATTTTACAGCTTGCCGGTAATTGTGTCAATTAGGCCTATAATAAAAAAACCTGTAATGAGGCTCCGGAAATAGTCCAAAAACCTGTAATGAGGCTACGGAAGTAGTCCAAAAACCTGTAATGAGGCTCCGGAAATAGTCCAAAAACCTGTAATGAGGCTACGGAAGTAGTCCAAAAACCTGTAATGAGGCTTCGAAAGTAGTCCAAAAACCTGTAATGAGGCTCCGGAAAAAATTCAGGGAATGTTCTGGACGATGGCACTGCCTACTGTTGTATTCCTCTCCAAGTCCCGTAACTTCTATCAACCAGCACAAAGCTTTTGTCGCTTTTTCCAATATTTGTTTGGACGGAGTGGCTGAAGGGCTGGAGGATATTATGGGTAGATGCCCAGGAGGGGAGGCATAAGGCCTTCACTGTGAATCCATGCGTGTTGTTGTCACGACATTAGTAGCAGAGTGAACATGCAGAGAGTAAAATGCCGCAATGAATTCACGTTGTATTTATGTTCCGAAGTCGAACTGAGGCGGCACGCGGAACGTAAAGGAGCATGAGGTAGCAACACCTTCATGAAGTATTCTGTGTTTAGAACGAATTGTCGGGCTGCAGCCAGGAAACTTTGGTGTCATTTATTTATGTATTTATTTACCCACTTACCAACCAACCAACCAACCAACCAACCAACCAACCAGCCAACCAACCAACAAATCAACCGCCCAACCAACCAACGAACCGACCGACCGACCGATGGCCCGACCACCCAACAAGCCAACGAACCAAACAAGAAGCCAAACAACCAACAACAAGCCAAACAACCAGGCAAACAGCCTGCCAACCTACCGATCTGCCAGGCTACGAACTACCAACCTAGGAATAAACGCACCTACCTACCTACCTACCTACCCACCCACCCACCCACCTACCTACCTACCTACCTACCTACCTACCTGCCTGCCTGCCTACCTACCTACCTACCTACCTGCCTGCCTGCCTGCCTGCCTACATACCTACCATCCACCTACCTACCTACCTACTACCTACCTACCTCCCCACCTATCTACTTGCTTACTGACTAGCGTGTTTGTGTGGGAAAATCAGCAGTGAATATTATCCTTAAGTAGCAGCACTGCTTGCTGTATAAAGGTCTCAAATAATCGAGTACATTGCGTGCATTGTAAGTGAAACTGTAATTTCATATGTCCCTTAACGGCTCTAATGCCTGAGAGTGGATTGTAAGAGTGGAACATTTGAAAGTTATCTGTGGAAACTGTAGGTGGAAATTCGCGTTGTCAAAATATCCTGTCGAAAATTCCAACAGCCCTGCTAAGTAACATAATTGAGCAAAGCGGTCTTAGCAATTGACGGCGTCGTTGAAAAACACCCTTAAAATACCACGCTCTTAATAATGAAAAAATGTTCCGTCTGCTGGTAGAATTAGAGAATAATGACTGGAAAGTATGCGAAAGACCGGACGTGTTGCAATTTAACTTAATGTGCAGTCATTTGCCTGGACGGAATGAAACGAGACACGGAACGTTATATTCTGTATAGCTGGACGGCTAGGCGAGACCTGACTTACCGAGTATGAAGTAGGAACACTGACTACTGAACCGCGACATTTGGTGTCAATTAATCTTACCTTTGTAACAGTGCCGACATTAGCATTTCGATATCGATGTAGTAACTGTGCCAGGTTTCAGTACTGAGTACGTCTGTCTCGGTGATGCAGTTTCAATTATCTTTAATACATACCAACAGTACATTCACAAGTATAATGCTATCGTAAATTAGATGTCCAAAGTCATTAATTAAAACTGATTGACACGCAGAGTTGCAACGTACTGTGTGCTAGCCTGGTTAATTTTTTTTTCCCGCAAACAAATTTCAAGTAACCTGTATCGCGTGCATGTGCATTTAAAGCTATCAAATTTGAGCTGCTAACAAAGGATCATAATCCTAATATAGTGCCTGTGAACAAGATTTTTCTGCAACATTAAATCAGACAATATTGAAGCCACAGAAACAAGTCCCATGGACAGAAATTCTCCACCACCCCTTCTAGACGTTACTCCTCACATTTCAGGGCATTGTCCAATATTATCTTCCACTTGTTTAGCATTGCAGTTGTCATCGATGTGTATAGTACTAAACATGCGATAAACTTCTCTAAGCGACAAGTGCTTTGGGCTGGTTGGCACAGAATAAAGAGGTATAGAAAAGCATACAGACGGGAAGGAGATAGCCTCGGGGTTTGTCTCCTTCATTATCCATCAGACTCCTTTTCGTGGCCTCGGTACAGTAAGTAACCATTGTCATGAAGTCAAATTTCTCGTGAGAAGGTAGTAGTTTCTCATGTAGGCAATAAACTCTCCATATCTTCTTGAAACTGAAGGTTTATTACCGTGTTCACAACAGCGGATAAATCCCAGATAACCTTCCATTCTGTTTTATTAGGATTAGTTTTAATATTGTCTTCCCGTGTTCTGCTGGGTCTTCGTAGTTTTCTGGTAGGAGCATCCAGAACTGGTGATACTTGCCGACATTTACGTACATTGCTGCGGCTCCAAAGAAATTCTGAGACTTTGGCATGAGGATAGGTGTCTGCGTTGGAGGTTATAATAGTATATAGAGACTACTTACAGCAAGGACCTTTTTTTCTAAGGAATTTCTCTGGGCCTGTTAGACAAAATTGTGCTTAAGAGAATATTTGTGCGGAAGTAGGGAAAGTTGCACGTGGACTGAGAAGTCGTACCGACAACTGTAACTTGCACTGTGCACTAAATATTATTCGACTGGTGTCGTCAAGGAAAGTGAAATGTATGCGGAGTGTAGCACGCTTTAGAAAAGTGTGCAAGGCGTACGAAGTTTTACATGACAATTTTGGACGCGTTCGCAGCGGAAGAGTTGCAAAAGCATGTCTATTGCCTTCGTTATGTCAGTCTCTCGTCATACATTTAACTTGGACTTTTCACGGGATGTGTGTGAAATGTGATGTAGGGCAGTGTCAATAAAACGTGTCAGTTTATCCATCCACAGATACAGAAAAAAAAATGAAACACAACTTTCATGCTTAATACACTTACGTTGTGGGTGTACGCGGTGGTGAACTTGAGGTACTAGGCTGCAAGCCGAAAGTCGCCAGCTCGGTTCCCGGTGGTGTCATAGAATTTTTCATTGACGTAATCCTACCGGCCGCACTGTTGCCCTGGGGTCGACTCAGCCTCTAACAGAAATGAGTACCAGGAATATTTGCTGTGGGGTAAAGGCGGCCGGTGCGTAAAGCTGCCAAACTTACCACCTTCATGTGCCAATTGTCTTGAAATCTGGAAGCCTTAACCTCCTGGAATCCGCAGACCGTGTCCAGGCCTCTACATGGACTGTTTTACCCATAGGCGTAACCTCGGGGGGGGGGGGGCCCCCACGGGGGTAAATACCGCCCCCCAATATTTTTTCAACCTAGGAATAGTTTATTTGGTTAATGAATTGAATAATGATAAATAAAAAATAGACAGAAAAAAGAAAATGAAAAACATGCCTTTTATGGGACCAATTTTCCCCTCTTTCAAATTTGACTCTTTTCTAAAATAAAATTCCTAATACCGTGGCCAGTTTTCGGCCCCCCCCCCAGTGTTATTAGCCAAGCTACGCGGATGGCTTTACCTTTTCCTACCTTTGCTCTTACGCCGTAATAGGTGGGATAGCGTAGTCAGTATAGCGACTTACTAGGGCTGCACGTTCCGGGGTTCAAATTCCGACAAAAGCAAGAGATGTTCTCTGCTCCATAACATATAAGGACCGGCTGTGTGACCCACCCAGCTTCTTATTTAACGGGTACAGGGAGGATTACGCGACCAGGTCTCGAAGTCGACCACTCCTATCTAGTGCCGAGCTTAAGAATGAGTGGAGCTTACTTATTCTCCTCTATACAACTATGTTACCGAGAGGGACAATTTACGTTGTTACATTTACACTTGTGTCGTCTTACGATTCCGAAACAGTGAAACAAAGATGAGGGGTGTGGCGAGACTTTTTAACGCCGTGTGTGCAGTACCTAACCGGGTCTCTTGTGTTTGTGAAACGCGGAAGACTCTTTCACTGTGCTCCTGAGGACGTCAGCCTTACCCCATATGAAGCCTGCATTCGCGGAACTTCCTGTGACAGCTGTCGGCCTCAGGGACACGATAAAGAGACACCGTAATTTGCGTATGCCTTCTATATTAGCGACCGGTGCTACGGTTCGTGACCTAAGTCATCGGCCCCTAATGAGGCAGTTTTTTGAGTTCAATCCTTGACTTGTCCGTGTGATATGAAGTGGCACTGGGACAGGTCCCCCCACCCAGTATTTCGATTTTCCCTTGTCAATAGCATCCCTTCGGAGCTCCATACTGTACTCACCTATCATCGACGGTACATGGTCTTAGCAATTGATAGCGTCGTTGACTGACACATTTAATGAACTATTAACATTTTCTGAATATAGACTTATTGTCTCTATCGCCGATCCCAATAGCTGCGCAGTATAAGGCGTGGGTCTGCGGCTGTTCGCTTGCTGGGTTTGCGGGTTCGAATTCTGCTGGGGGCATGGAATTCTGTCTCTTGTGAATGTTGTGTGTTGTCAGGTATAGATCTCTGGATCGGGCTGATCACTCATCCAGAGGAGTCCTACCGAGTGCGGTGTCTGAGTGTGATCGTGAAACCTCGAAAACCCGGGAAGTCAAGTCCCACCTAGGGATGTAGTACCATTGGAAGAAGAAAAAGAAGAAGAATATTGCATTTATCATTTCAGTTGTAAAGTAATTACTTCTCCGTCCGAGGTCTCCTATAAGGGACCGGTATTATGGTTTGAAACATCAAACACATTTGGCACTCACATTTAACGACTCCGGATACCACGTCGCAGTAAACACGTTCCGTTTATCTTCGTTGGAGCCTGTTGATACTCATCTGGGAAATACTCGCTGTTTACTCTGACATTAAGCGAAACACAAACATATAACGTGTTGACAAAATCGAGCCAGTTTTATTGTTAATGCAGGTGTTACAATATAGCAAATAACCATTGCGATGTAAAAGGTTAGCAACAAAGTCATAATGAAATATTACTGTGGCAGTTATGTACAGTTCTCTTTTCTCCTCGTACAAATAATGAACATCGGTGTTTATGGTCGGCCCATAATATGACAAATGTAACAGCGTCCAATGCAGGCGAACGGCAAAGAAGAATTTCATTATATGTACACGAGGTTTACAGGGTAGGAAAAACTGATATGGAAGCTGCTGTCTGAGCTGTATAAGGGACATGAGGCGTGAAACTGAGCAAAAACACAAATTTGTTACTAACTGAATTTTAGCTCTTGAAAGAAAGTTGTTAAGTACGTATATTAACCACAATTTGCAATGTCCAAAAACTCGATATTTTGCAGGCAGATTTTTTTTTGTGAGGATTCGTGGTTATTAGATTCTATAAGATTTCGTAACCGTCACTCCTATGAAGCTACTTGTTATATGGACAACCCATTTTAACATTGAAAAAACATGCGATTTTTCCAAACAGTGTATGTGTGTATTAGTTTTCAGTTTATCACGACGGCTCTTGTTTGTATAATGGTCATCTTTTGGGTTTTTGTACAGTGTAGTGTACTTTAGTTAGATTCTGGCATGCATTCACCTAACAATTAAGTCACAGTGAAGACAGAGACATTACTTTTATCCGAGACATCTGAAAGAAACCAAATATAACACACGGTGTAAAAATCCAATAGACAATAAATATTTGACCGCATTTATGTTTCAGGTGATTCTAAAAATAAACAGTTATTTTTTCGAAAATAACACTGACTTGTTGGTCTTTCAATTAATATATCAATCAACATATGCACTTAATAAAATACAGTCCAATATAAGTATGAAGCTCCTACATGTTTCGGCACCGGGGCGCCATAATCAGGGAGTTATTCAGGACAACGGAGTACAAACCCAACACGCTAATCTAGGTAATGCATCGTCCGTATTGGAATGATTAAGATATTAAAATTCTAAAGTACCCAAAGATGATAAGCGTAAAAGTACAAGGCTGTGATATTTAAAGGGAGCCGTGCCGGGTATAATTTCGTAGTTGTTTATATTCTGCACGGAGTTTGCATACAAACTTGTGTCTCCATACGGAGTACAAACGACTACTAACTTATACCTGGAAAGGCTCACTTTAAATAACACGACATTTTATTCATATGCTTATCTCCTTTGTGTATTTTAGAATTTTAAGATTTTAAGCATTCCAATAAAGGCCATACAATACCTAGATTCGTGTGTTGGGCTTATATTCCTTTGTTATAAAATTCCCTGATGATGGTACCCCTGTGCCGAAACATGTAGGAGTTTTATACTTATCTTGAATTGTATTTTATTAAGGGTATTATGTTGGTTGATGTATTAATTGTGAGAATATGCACAGTGTAACATACAACTTTTATTTAATGTGTTCCATGTCCATGCACTATATTATACAAAAATGCTAACCACCAACAAATGCACAAAGAGAGTTGTATCATCAATTGTAACATACTCCTACATGTTTCGACTCTGCTGGGTCATCTTCAGGGAAAGCTTTTTGTTATCGTTACACTAAGGTCTCTGCGGTCCCGGCCTGCACTGCAGTACAGGCCGGGACCGCAGAGAGTTCACGCCTCCAATACACAGTACACAGTCAACAGCACATTCTCACTCAACTATAAAGTGCAACCTTAGTGTAACAATAACAAAAGTTCTCCCTGAAGATGACCCAGCAGGGTCGAAACATGTAGGAGTGTGTTACGATTGATGATAAAACTCTCTGTGTGCATTTGTTGGTGATTAGTGTTTTTGAACATAAAACTTGTTGGTCTTTGTCGTGGAGATTCAAAGGTGTTCCTGTGAAGCAGGAACTCGCTATACTGTTCACATCAAATTAATGTTTCAAAGGTTTATATGAGTCAGCATATGTGTTACTGATACATAATCCATGAGGTCTGTTGTTTTGATGAAGTTTCCTACCTAGAACAAAATTACGGTGGCATGTGTAGAATATCGTATCAGAAAACAAGCTGGAACTGATGCGCTTCCCTTGAACACGAATTGTCACACTGAGCCAGTAATTATATAAACTTGTTACTTCTGTGAGTTCCACACTAATGCACAGTGATTGTCCTTAATGACCTGTGTTTCCATTACGAAGCAATGCGTCTATTTGGTTTGCTGTTAACAAGGGACACATGTTAAGGTCAATGGTAGCTTGTCTGAACATCTGTTACCCCTACAGGTGAATCTGCGGGTTGAAATATTTTTTGTTAAGCGTACCATCCTGATTCTACTAGCAGCGGAGGGAATATAACAATTCACATTTCTGAACTCCGAATTGCTTTTTAGCTTAATAGAAGCTCGGATTTATTATTGGTTGCTTAGCAACTCTCTGTTCTTATCGTAAACACGAGGATAATGAGCGTTGCTAAAGCCCTGCCTACCAGGAATGCGTGGAGCTGACGTTGGACTGCCATATCCTCACGAATTTTTTCTCTTTTCAAACTGAAATGTTCGTTAATTTGTTTTATGGCGCTAAACTTTCTGTTTATGTTAAATTTTCAGTTGTCTTGTGCGGAAGGGAGATGCGACTCCTATTAACGACAACGTGTGTGGTAGACTTCATTAAACTAACTTCAGAGATTAGGCAGTCTACAAAAAGAAATAGTCGCACTAGTGAAGAAAAATTTCAGTCCTTTATATTGGGAAAACAAAAGATTCGTCAGAAACCTTCTGTTAGTCTGTATTACAAACTGATTTTATCGAGTCCACGCCTTTGTGTCTTGTTTATAAAGTCAATTTTAGTGTCGGGAGTTTCGTGCTTCTAATGGCAATGTTGGTGAAAATTTAATTTTACGCCGTGTGGACTGGTAAATAATTTCCAACCTTTTATAGCAGCTTACTGACTCTGTCTTCAGGATTTAGCGCTTTAGGTTATCAGCTGACACGGGTTTATATCCTGAAAGAGTTGGATGTTTCCATTCGTAATTTTATCCTCTCGACTAAGAAAATTGGTAGATTTTTATTAAAGAATAACAACTCAGAAACATCAAGCGCCTTGAGCAGTGTTTCTCGTGGCATTTAATTCAATGAATATGTAGCTAATTCCAACCAGACAGGCATTGTACATATAAACGTGACACTGAGACTCGTTCGCATAGCCATTTTTGCTGTGGGAAAAAAAATAAGTATTTCATATTATGAGTGTGTGTGTCTGTAGCCGTATTTATCCAGCAGCAAAGCGCATGTGCCGTATTATAGTGCCATCTGTGGCCTCTCCGGCTGTACCACATTTTTCCGCATTATCTCATAAACTGCACGATTTTTGGGAAAAAATTTATTTAACTTAAAATGTGGGTTTGGTTTTCTCTGTAACTTTGTATGAAACGTTTCTAATTCAAAGAAGAATTCAGCGAGATACTATCATAAATCTACACAGTATGTCTTCATGTAAAGTACCCGTTGTTCTTGTCAGATTTTATTGGATCTTGTATTTTCTCAATAGATTTTGGAAAAATAATTACACTCAAATTTCATGAAAATCCGTGGAGTGGGGGCCGATTTGTTGTATGCGGACGGACGGACAAGCGGACAGACAGACACGACGAAGCTGGTAGTCGCTTTTTGCAATTTTGCGAACGCGCATAAAAAGTAATTGTTTTATGTCCCTATGTAATTTATTTAATAATTAGTATGCGTTTTAGTAGTAAAGTGAAAAGAATTACTGTCACGTGTGCGTCCTTGCACAGGTTTCATCTGTGTAACTATTAAGAACGATGCCATTAAAAGTTGGCACTTTTTTCTACAACAGGAATTGTTGAATAAAGGGACCTTTGCTGTAATCTCTCAAATGTAGATCAAAATGTGCCTCACACACATTTTGAAAATTCAACAGTTTTCGTGTACAGTCCTCATGTGTACATAACATAAGAATACACATACAGACCCCGGTAAGTTTTACAGCAGTTTCGTGCACATTAAACAGAAAGCGGCAAAAATAATTTCTCTATCTAGGATACGAAAAGAAAAACCATAAGTCTCCTCATCTCTGAGTATCTGTCAGTAGATATAAGTAAATTTTAGAGGTTGTTTCTACCAACGAAGTAACATCTGAAGATTGTTGCCTTCTGCTGTGTGATACCGTCCAGCGTCATAGAACTGCACTTCCGTTTCAGAAGATACCCTTTTCTCAACTAGCAGACAGAAACTTAATAGTCACTGCGGTAAGGACGTGCCTCACCCTGCAAGATCATTCGTTAGGCCCTACTCTTAACACATTGCTGCAAAAGGCGTGGGAATAGCTGTCTCTGCTACTGTCAGTTTCTGAATAGGAACTCTGGTCTGTGGTGCCAGCTAAATACTGTATTCTATTTGTAAAATTTAGGATTTTCTTTATTCCTCTATGCCCTCCAAAGAAGGAATTAAGTGGCTACTGAAATACATACAGGCACACTTGTTTTATACAATAGAGATTCCTGTGGATATTAATCGATAGACAGTTGATATTGGGTTACTGAGAAACTCTCTTTATTCTGATGAAATTTATTGCGTCTTATGTATTCAGTATACCGTCATGTATAAATTTACAATAGAAGTGAAGTAAGCAAACTTTTTCGGTTTATTTTTCAAGCCATTATGATAGCTTGAAAAATAAGACAAAACCTGTTGCCTAATTAATTCTGAAGCTGTGTATGACGATATACTGAATATCACAATGTGGATGTACCGTCTTAAAATTTTAAAGCTTCATATGAGATTTGTATTTACGTCTTGTTAAGCGAATTTAGGATATCCGGAGCTCATATTGTATGGCGTCGAATGTAGAATGATCAGTGAACAACGAATTGCAAAGGGTATGGTAGGAAGCTGTCGTTCCTTCAGGCAAGTCCCGGGATCTGCCTGGAGGAAATTATTACAATCGTGAAAATTTGCCTGGTAGTCGACATCCGATCATTAAACACAAACGTCAGACGTTTGTGTGCCCTGTCCACGTGGCTCAGCTTTGCATACACCAGAAATGCATTAGTTTACTGGTTTTTTTAATATATTGACATCGTCTATGGAAAACTACGCTGGAGGTCTTTCATATTCTCATCTTTTAATATGTGATGATTCAATATTAAAACTACACCAGAATTATAGCATTTTACCATCTAATATTTTAAAATCTTATTAATGAAATATGACTATGAATTTATATGATTTGAATTTCTAATGTGTGATATTTTCAACATGTAAATTGATGCGGAGTTCTTGCACACCTTTGCTCGAACCCTCTGACGATGACAAAAGTTTGCCGACACATATGTAGGGTTTTCTAATACACGCTGTGTGTGTATTTACCATGTGCGTTTGTTGGTGTCAATGAGTATATAACGAAGAGTTATGATTGATTTTCTCGGCTATTGTTGTAGACATTTATTTTTTAAATATTTAGCAAGTGTAATATTCAGTTGAAATACTATATTTCAGTTAAGTGAAAAACATTATCATTGCAGGGATTTATGTTGTTCTTACAGCGAAAAAATGTCTTTGTGTTACGGTAAGGAACTGCCACAAGCATTTGCGGGAGTTTAATTAATTTAAGGTAATGGTAGTGGAAACAAATGTGTCTGTAAACACAAACCGCAATACACATAAACAAATTAAATAAATACGCATTCCGTGGGTAAACAAGTCAAAGGTACACACATCCGGAGTGCGTTAGCGAATACAGAATAACACGTATTAGCATTGTGACCCCAACAGCAATGGATTGTGGTACGGACCTTCTCTATAGCGCTGTGAATATCATAAGTAAAATGAAGAAGACGCGTCACGGTTTACTACACTGTGCTGTACTACACTGCTTGTTTTATGTTTTGAATTAAAATTACGGCTTTTACTGTACGCCACATGAATGTGTAACAAAGTTAATGTGTTCCATGTCCGTGCACTATATTATACAAAAACACTAATCACCAACAAAATGCACAAAGAGTTTTATCATCTATCGTAACACACTCCTACGTGTTTCGACCCAGCTGGGTCATCTTCGGGGAGAACTTTTGTTATAGTTACACTAAGGTTGCACTTTATAGTTGAGTGAGAATGTGCTGTTGACTGTGTACTGCGTTGTTTTTGGAGGCGTGAACTCTCTGCGGTCCCGGCCTGCACTGCAGTACAGGCCGGGACCGCAGAGAGTTCACGCCTCCAGTACACAGTACACAGTCAACAGCACATTCTCGCTCAACTGTAAAGTGCAACCTTAGTGTAACGATAACAAAAGTTCTCCCTGAAGATGACCCAGCAGGGTCGAAATATGTAGGAGTGTGCTACGATAGATGATAAAGCTCTTTGTGCATTTTGTTGGTAATTAATGTGTAACAACTCACATTATGCAACATTACTGCTTTACACAATGGCTGTAAGTAACTGTCTTCATATACCTCTTCCAGAACTTTTTCCATCGTTACAACAATAAAAACACTAAACAGCACTTTTTTTAGTGTTTTTGTTGGTGTGACGACGGAAAAAGTTCTGGAAGAGGTATATGAAGACAGTTACTTACATTATACAGTATAGCAATAATCTGCTATGTAATGCCATCACAGTCCTTATCTACCACATTACTTTCACATCTAAATATCAGAGGTATTTTATCAACGTATATCAGATTACGTAACGTTTATTATTGATTATACACGTATGTGACTGATTCGGGTGGCCATGCGGTCTGCTGGCACTTTATTGCTGGGATCGCGGGTTCGAATCCCGCGGAGTGCGTGGATGTTCGTCTGTTGTGTTTGTTGTGTGTTGTGTATGTAGCGGCCTCTGCGACGGACTGATCACTCCTGTCGAAGAATCCTACCGGGTCTCTGTGACTAATTATGTGTGATCCAGCAACTATAAAACGGAAGTGACCTAGTCCCGATTTGGGCTGTGGCGCCACAGAAGTGTGTGTGTGCGTTATGGAGGAATATTGATCATTTGTAGTAGTTAAGAAGGGACCAGAATATGGTACCAATAAACGGCAGTTAGAAGTATTGGGTCGGTATTCTAGTCGCGACTGTTGCCGGGAAATGCTACCTTCATAGCGTGAACGTACAGTAAAATAGTAATAACGAAGCGTCCTTCAAGGCGTGTGGTGCATAATAGTTCATTATTGGAAGCGCCAGGCATGGAAATCCTAGCTATATGCGGGAATTACAGCACTTTTTCGTTGACATTTAGACGGGTTATTTAGTAACATATGTCAAAATAAAAACCTATATTGATGTTTGCTGTCCTTGTTAATGTCACAGCATGCAGCAAATGAAGTGTAACGAAAAAAAAACACACACAAATTATGCAGTTAAAGTAAAGTAGCGTAAAGTAGTTAGGCAGATGATTGGTAAAGAGGATTTCAAGCAAATCGAAAATTGTGCCATAATAAAATAACGGTGCCATAGGATGCGAGGCCGTTTAATCTTGTAGTACAGGTTCAGTGTGCGCGTTAGGTAATTGAGGCATGTGTGGTTGATTTTTTCCATTATCAAGAAAATTTTCACCATCTTATTGAGCCATGATACAAAATGTGGAGAGGAGAAAGGATGGGGAAATAAATTCAATAAAATTTACTAAGAAGTATGAAAAAAGGGAAGAGACAAAAATTAAAATTATTAAAGGTATATATTTCAGTTTCTCAGAAAAGAATCAATCAAAATCGACATTTTTCTTTGCTTTATTGAAAATCACTGAGCGACAAGGTTTCGGCTCATATAGCCATCAAAGGACCCTATAAAAACATGAATTAAGAAACTGTACGTCACATGAAGGGAAGGCCTTCCTCTTTTACAGAGCGAAATGATGTTATGCAAGATCAAGTGTTTTGTATGGAGGTAATTTAAGATGTTAAAAATGTATAAAATAAAATAGAAGATGTGTATAGAACGTGAAACATATGATACGCGCCAACCGTAAGAAATATAATATGTTGGACAGTATTAACAGCATCAGTCCTTCATCTGTGAAAATACGTTATCGTGCCTATTCTGATCTCCATACATCATATATTAATTTTTCGAGGTTTTGTCTCCTCGCCTATAGACCTTCAGTTCCTGGCCATAAGCGTGTATGGAGACTGGGCTTTTATTGCGGGCTGTGTTCCTATAAAATAAGCAGAAGTAAATGAAAGATATTATTATAATAGCAATTTTCGATAAATATCTGAATTAATGATCTGGTGATCTGGTGAATGTAAAAGATCGATTACTTAACGGAGCTTATTGGTGTGGACGCACGTATTAGGTATGGTGATGCTGTTTTGTAATCGTACTGTAGTTTGATATACGGTTAGCTTGGTTTAAATTAAATTAAATGAAATAAAGAAAGAGACAAATAATAATAAAAACAATTAAGAATGATAAGAAGTGTGGTGACAGATGAATGTAAGAGAGAAGTAAATACATGCAACGAAGGGAAAAAGAAATACAATCCCATATTTTTGCTAATGAAGTGGTCACATTTAAGTTTCCCTGTCATTCTGACAATAAACGAGGATTTTCTTCCAGTCAGCGTTAACTGACTGGTCGTCGTCATACGGGGCTGTGAGTGTTTACTCTGAGGTCTGGGGCCGAATTTTTCATAATACTTAGATGTATTTCAGCTTTCAAACGGCTGAAATTTTTGTTAGGAATTATGTGAACTTACAGTAATAATAAACACAGTCTGACACACACCAGAATATATTTATTCTGCACACTACACCATTCTACTCCAAGGTTGTGCCAATATACTACATGTTTCGGTTCGGCCGAGCCATCATCAGGTATATGTATAAATGTTAGAAACACAGATCCTTAATCAAATACTATAAAAATAGTATAAAGGCATTAGTGAAAATTCACTAATCCACTGTTTTTTTAGACTGTAAAACCATCCAGAGAAAAAACTGGAGTAACATAAACCTAAGCTAATACAATGAGTGATCCAACATCCATTCAAACGCCGGGATTTTTCCGTAGAATACTCGAATCCGTTTCAGAAGATAGTTCTCATTTAGTCTTGATGGTGAGTCCCATTTTCCTTGAAATAGGTAAGGCAGGACCCAGTTTTGCTATGAGGGCAGCCCAAAGCTATGAAGTAACTCCGTAACATGCTTTGAGATTTCTCTTGACAGTGTAGGTGTTTTAATTTTAATTTTAAAATAAACTGTGCAACTTTGTAGAGATGTTTTTGGATCAGCCTATAATAAGGAAATATCTTTTTATGAATAGGCCTACCTAGCTGGAGTAGAATGATGTAGTGTGCAGAATAAATATACGCTGCGGTGTGTCAGACTGTGTTTATTGTTACTGTGACTGAAGTAACACACCGGGGATGACCCAAGTTAACCCTTTAAGGACGAAATGTGTCTGTTTTAGATAAAGACTCAGTGCGTACCGCGCTGTAAACACTCTCCGCCTGGGTTATACGAAACTAATCTGTTAATGTTATGTAAGGCAAAAGGCGTTGTTTGTTCTGAGATCCGTACGCAACACATACGCACAATGTGGGCACCATGCAGACTTGTTGAAGGTTAAACCTGGTAGTATGTAAAGTTACCGCTAGGCTTTAAAAGGTTAAGTATGTGAACTTAGTTTATATCTATTGCATAATATCCGCTTCCAGAAGCAACGGGAAATTTCACCTTTAATTTAACCAGTCGAAGATTTTGTCTCTTAAAGCATCTCGCGCGTTCGAGTACAGGTTAGTTAAGCAGGAAGAGAACCATAGTCTTGGTGCTACTGGCACTAAACTCGCTCAATGAAGAGCTTTACTTTGGTTCGATGACTCTCAAATGAAGACAAGTTTGCTACCTTTATTGTGGGTGTAAAGGAAGGGAATGTATTCTGCTAGGTAGAACAGTAGCTATTATTGAGGCTTGGAAGGTGGGAGGAGACGCCCCAACTCTGCCCAACTCGATGTAATAAAGAAGGATGTTGTTTAATATTGTAGTAGCGGTATTACGGCCGAGTTGTGTAAACAAAACAGAAGCTTGGTTTGCTAGCTTGTGGTTTTACTGTAACACAAAGTTTTAATCCTTCGTTGCTTTATTCTTTTTTCTCAATGCACGTTACACAAAAATATACATTTTTGTAAAATATTATTTTCTGGGTTATCAGAGTAGGCGAGTAAGTAACAAAAAGGAAATTTATTTAAAAAATCTTTTTCTTTGTAAGTTTTTCAAATTGTCCTTATCTCTTGCAAAAGCGACACTTCAAATTTTCTAAATTTTCTCTTTCTGTCTAAGTGATCAAATTCACGCCCCGACCGATTAATAACCCCAGAGGAAAATTTAAAATTCATATTCTGTATGGTATGTTTGTTCAATAATAAAGTTTAAAACGCAAAATTGTCCCTGTTGTTATTTAAGCATCGCGCAGGGAAGACGTATTGAGCGGCAGTGAAGATTCACTTATTCATACCGTTGGTACTAGAAGTCGATCAGTCAGCTTTACACCCTGGCCGCTTTATTCCTCGAATCATGTAGATAGGAGGCTGGATGTAGCCCAGAACCATTCTTGAAAAGAAAATTTCTTGCCCCTTCCGGGAATTGAAATAAGAGTTCCCAGTCTTCCAGCTAGTAACCCAGTCGCCATAATGACTGAGCTATTCCGGCTTCTTAACCTTTTAAAGCCTAGCGGTGACTTTACGTACCGCCAGGTTTAACATTAAAAAATTCTACGTGGTGCCCACATTGCGTTTATGTGTTTTGTACGGATCTCAGAACAAACAGCAACGTTTGCCTTATAACACATTAAGAGATTGGTTTTTATAACCGAAGTGGAGAGTGTTTACAGCGCGGTACGCACTGAGTCCTTATATAAAACCGATACGCTTCGTCTTTAAAGGGTTAATCCGTGCAACAGTGTCATGCATACCGTCACAAACCGTTATTCGTAGTCTTGGCTGATCTCACACTTGGTTTTCCTTCTCGCTTGCTGGAGAGTTTATGGACTTTATTTCGCTTAGGCCACGGGCATTTTCTTCTAAATCCTTTCCAAGTAATTCACGAGTTATCATATGCTCTATAGCTTGAGTGCCTGACAACGTTGTAAAATACTCCATGCCCCCACAAAGAAAAATAAAATGGCAGCAGTATATTCATATGACATGGCTACTCACATATAGCTCTCAGTTGAGAAACAGCTGCTGTAACGCGACACCTTCAATCTTGTGCTGTAAAACTTGATAGTATATATATATATATATATATATATATATATATATATTGAATAGTGCTATAAAACTACGAGTATAATGAAGACGCAAGCCTTTTGGGTTATGACACCGCGTAAACTGGTGAATATTTTCCAAAGGATCTTGCGTGCTGGTATAATACTTTTGAAATTTACGGTAAGGCTTTCGTTTCTTATATAAGTCACAGGATAATTTATGCTGACTGAGTAAGTTCAATTATATCACTAAGTTAACTTAAATGCGTTTTCGTGGTGCGTAGTGCGATGTTTTCTTTTGATTCCTCCTCCTTACGGAAAGACACAGTACACTTTGCGGGGTATATAGATGGCAGTGAACAGAGAGGCACGAGGGACAACTGATAAAGCCGAGACGCATTTGCAAGGGATTTAAAAGTGTTGTGTACATGGAGGGTTGCAAGATAATATAACACGTTACAGAACAACAAGTAAACTTTAATCGCCACGTGAAAGTGAGGCAAAATTAGTTGGATGAACAGGCGTTGCATGGCCTTTACTGCTGTCGTACTGGTGACCCTCCAGTGAAAACATAAGGGCAGACTTTTACGAACACAGACTCGTGATATGCAGACAATGAGAGAATTAAACAAGACGCAGCCCTTACTTCTTCTGCCTACTCACAGTAGGCGTCGAGGTTGTTTATTTTCACTTGATCACACTCAGACACACACAAAAGTCGGTAGGACTCCTCTGGACTAGGGATCGGCCCGTCGCAGAGACCTCTACCTGACAACATAAACACTCACAAGAGACAAACATCTATGCCCCCGGTGGGATTCAAACCCACGATCCCAGCAAGCGCTCGGCCGCAGACCTACGCCCTAGACCGCGCCGCCACTGGGATCGGCGAATTAAACAAGACGTGTCTTATTTTATATTCTGTTCTATATCATTGTTATATTTGGCATATTTCTTCGTTGCCAAGTCTTGGGCAAATCGCCGTATGGATAAAATGGAGGATTATTTACCATCTTCTGCGGCCGCTCGCTTGCTGGGATTGCGGGTTCGAATCCCGCCGGGGTCATGGGTGTCTGTCTCTTGTGATTGTTAAGTGTTGTCTTCTGCGTCGGGCTGATCACTCATCCAGAGGAGTCCTACGAAGTTTCGTGTACCTAAAACGAGTGTGTTCGCGAAGCCCCCTAAGGGGAGGCCATGATCCGAATACGGGCCGAAGCGTCACGGGGAAATGAGTTTAACCTTTTACCTTGTTGTATTTCCGTAGGTAAAAAAGCAAACTCATTATATCAACATCCTATACGTGTCTGTCAGTGTCTGTGTATTCACTACCCCAACTTTAAAACCAAGTTTTATGAAACTGGGTAAGGATGTCGTAAGAATGAAGACCACCCCAACGTTTTACTTTTAATTCCTTACAGTTAGTAATAACAACATGGCGGAAGTGCGAATTTTTGTGTTAGCAGCAGTACTAGTGACAAAATTTAGATTTTTAGAACATCTTTTAATAATAACAGTGCATTAGTTGGTATGAACTTTTAACTGCAAAATTTGGGTTCTTGAAGAGGAAGTATGGTGCTATATCTTCGAAAAATATGTAATTTTATAAACGCAATTTTTGTAGCATGTTAAATAGCAAAATGACAGGTAGGTGAAAATTTCTTCTCGCTTTGGATTTGTTGTTGTTGTTGTTGTTGTTGTTGCTGTGGCTGTTGTTGTTGTTGTTGTTGTTGTTGTTGATGATGATGATGATGCTGATGTTGACGATGACGACGACAATCTACCGGGGCCCGTCGTGCAAAGTTTGGCCCGGAGATTTACTATGAGATGATGCATAATAGGTCTACTCTGCAAAGCAAATACGCTTTTAACGTCAAAGAGTGCAAACATGGTTACTGTGCGTAACTTGACAACACATCAGGCGAGTTTAACCGAAGCAGTCCGTACTTACTCCTGTAGAAGTGGACGTTTATGCAGTTAATATTTTCATTTAACTTACCAAGTAATGCATTTACAGTATATATGACATCATAATTATTTCACTCCGACATGTTTCCTTGTATCAATGCTATCTTCAGAGAGTACATACCAAACTTAAACCATAGTGTATGCAGCTGCTGTGTACTCAATGCTATCTTCAGAGAGTGCGTACCAAGGTTACAGCCCTAGTGTGTGTGTTGGTGGCAACTGATTACTGAATGCCATCTTCAGAGGGTGCATACCAAACGTAAACCATAGTGTGTGCAGGTGCTGAGTACTGAATGTCATCTTCAGAGGGTGCATAGCAAACGTAAACCATAGTGTGTGCAGGTGCTGAGTACTGAACGCCATCTTCAGAGGGTGCTTACCAAACGTAAACCATAGTGTGTGCAGGTGCTGAGTACTGAATGCCATCTTCAGAGGGTGCATACCAAACGTAAACCATAGTGTGTGCAGGTGCTGAGTACCCAGTGCCGTTTTCAGAGAGCGCATGCCAAACTTAAAACCAGTTGTCACCTGCGCACAACATACCACATGTCATACAGGGACACGATCCGCATTGTACTGAGGGCTACAAGAGATACTTGAATATACACTGCAACGACTTAGAAGAATGCTGTCCCTAATAATTTAATATAATTTGAATATTTTTTGTTTAAACGTTTTACCACATGACTTATATATATGTCCATGACACTCTAGACAATTCACATTCTGTATCTATAAAAAACTGGTATTAACTGCAGAGCCCATTTGGAGGTTATGAATTTCATAGATGTAATTTATTTTACTCTAAATGGTTTTAATATCGTTATGTATTCTCTGAAGATGGCATTGTCATGCCGAAACATGTCGGAGTGAAGTGACTATAATATCATGTACTATAAGTGCATTTATTTGGTACATTAAACGAAAATAGTGTTTCAAAATGTACGGATTAAATAATTTTAAAATTCATTCAGTTATTATATAGCATTTCAGTTCCTACATCACAGAAAACACCATATGTGTCCATTATAAAGATCAACTGGTTAACATGGCTGAAGGGAGTAATCATTTATTGTATAAATACGTTGCACAAATATATTGTGTGGGCAATATGCAGGGCTTCGTAGTGTACATGTTCGTATTAACACTGAACTTAAAAAAATTAAGCAATAAATATTAACAAACTTGTGAGACTAGAAGTCTATGCAGTAAGGACTTAGGCTTTGTGAGTTGTGCTCAGAACTGCTTGTTTTTAAGCCCTAATGATTAATTTACGTGACAGTTTCTGTCCTATGAATAGAGACATCTATTGAATTTCGGTCTTCCGAAATATCGACTGTAAATACCAAAGGTTGGCCTTGTGCTCACTTGTGTATAAAATCCCATAAAGCACTTGTGTGCGGAAGTTGAAAAATGAAACGAAATAAGCACTTTTTACGTTCTTTTTGTGTAACAAAATCACAACACCATTGTTATTAAAGCCTGACAGAAACCTCAAAGGTATAAGGAAAGCGCAATTTTAATGCCCTGCTTTAGAATGAAAATAAGAACGCGGGGGGGGGGGGGAGCCTGTCTTTTGTCTTCCGCACGACAAGATTGTTGCGACATAGACAGAGGTATTGCCCTACGCCTTCTTTACAAGTAACAAAGGACATTCTTGTATAGAGGTTTCGGCCGAGTTCGTTATATCCAAGAAATGCTTATTTCCTTTCTGACACTGAAATAAAATTTTAAATTTAGAAATGCTTTTAATAGAAGCAATTAAAATTCTTGCTCGCTATGTAAAATATTATCCTTAAATTCGGTTATAAGAGAATGGATTTTTCCCACTCAGACACGCGTAATCACCAGTGAGTAAGCAGATAACTCGTTTCGTTTCGTAGTCCTTCCCCCTTCTACCTACTCACAGTAGGTGTCGAGGTTGTTTATTTTCACTTGATCACACTCAGACACACACTACAGTCGGTAGGACTCCTCTGGACGAGGGATCGGGCCGTCGCAGAGACCTCTACCTGACAACACAAATACTCAAAAGAGACAAACATCCATGCCCCCAGTGGGATTCGAACCCACGATCCCAGCAAGCGCTTGCCGGCAAACCTATGCCTTAGACCGCGCGGCCACTGGAATCGGCTAGATAAGTTGTGCCTGTGTTTAATTAAGGCGTATGGAAGAGGAGAGAAAGCCTCCGCGCATTCCAAAATCTTCAATGGCGCTAGGATTTAAATTACAACTATACTTCTTAGGACAGAGGGGTTTTGAATATATAGTACTCTGAAATGCATTTTCGAACGTGCGGTGCACGGAGGCTGGCGGCATATGGAGAATTAATGGTCCGTACAGTGCACCGAGGCCACAATGAAAGTACGCCTCTACACAAGAAGGACGTAGCCAATTTCGTATCACATGCGCTTTGTCTCCGGTCCTTTGAATGGGAGGCTGAGTAGGCGCCAGAGGCGGTCTGGACACTTTAGAAAACAAAAAATGTCGCCCCTGCCTGGAGTCGAATCGATGACTTCAGCGTAATATGTAGTCCTGTCTCAAACTCGGGCAGAAGTATGTGAAAATGTCATCACCTGAAACATGATTCTCTATAGTTTTATTGCTTTTACGTTACAAGCCTTAGCCCCGCTTGTGTTTGCTTTCCTTTAACACAGTACATGTGTACAGCAGCTGGAACTTTAATAAGGGAATAAAGACTCAGATTAGAAATTAAACCATATTAATGTAATTCGAGACAAGACTGGGAATGAAGAACTGAATGTTGCTTTAAAACTTCCCTGTAACCCTTGAACTTGGCTTTAATATCCGTGTCGACTGTTGCTATTGGCGAGAATATGGAGTAGCTTATATTTCATAATGTTTTTGGGCGAACTGTATTATGTTAGGAAACAGAACATTTACATTTTTTGCAGAGATTATATGTCATGCGAAATTTGGGAATTCTGGTACTATGGTTATGACAGTTGCTGGTTTGTGTGATATAACGCCGGGTGTTTTTCTAAATATGCACCAACACTTTGCAGATACCAAGTGCGCACCCAGAATCGGGGTTTACTTGTTGCGTCCCGCGGTCAGTTTTCAGATAAGGGGTATGTACGAGTTGCGTCCCGAGTTGTTAACCCCCTCGATAAAGGAAAGTACGAGTTGCGTCCCGCGGTCAGTTGAAAGGTATGACAGTTGTGCACCAGGCTGCTGGGGAAAAATCTAACGGCTGTAGTGTGGAATCGGATCCAGGGTGCCTTGGTTCGATGTCCGTCTGCGGCGCTGTATAGTGGGTGAAACTGATCGACAGACGGCCAAAATTCAAATTACAGTATTCCACTTTCACAAAATGCTAAACCTACTTGAGGGGTATAAGAAAGCAGTGTTGCCGCTGAGATATGGACAATGTAAAAATATCGATATGTATTACTGTGTGAAATATCGATAAATCGATAGAACTCGTTTTTCTATAATATCGTTGATACCCATATTTTGTGTCCGATATTAAACATGGCGCCAACTAAGGAGAACGAGAGCATCGTGTGGAAATATTTTCTTAAAAAATTATAGCAAAATGTAAATATTACAAAAAGAAAATGTCTAGTGGCAACAAACCAACTTGGAAGTCCACTTGGAAAGGTGTAAGATTTCACCGTCGCTTAAAGAAAGCCTCACAAAAAGAAAATCAACGTGAAGGGCCGAAGAAGGAAGCTGAAACAGTAACACGGATACTGGGGACAAAAATATGGAAGTTGAATTTAAAGATGATAGTGCAATTGTGAGTAATTATAACTTACAAAGTAACGTTTAAAAAATTAACCAAAAATTTTTGAAGTCTTAATATTTCAATTTTCGCAGGTTTTGACCCTTTTCGTGCTATAATTCCACAGACATGCAGTCTCAATGCGACGGCCAGTAGCCCTGATAATACAAATGGCAGTTCAGTACCTACAGCCAGCACTCCTTCGAATTCATCATTGTGCCTTGCAGCGGACAGAACTTTCAGCCCAAGTTCCATCCACAGCAGCCCTGCCCAATTGCCGATATTCCCATAAGATACTGGGGAAAAATTTGAATAGAGCTCTATGGCAAATTAGCAGCAATTGCAAAACAATATCTAGCAATAAGTGCTACGTCAGTACATTCAGAAGGGCTATTTTCCAAAGCGGGGGTTGTATTGATTAAGCGTAGAAACAGATTAAGTAGCGAAAGGCTGTCAAGGTTAATTTTCCTAAATTCAGTAGGCGAGGAATAATGGTCCTTCGATTAACATTTATATAATGTGAATTATACCAATAAGATGGTTTGAAACATGAAGTGTACACCCATACGTATTTTTTCAAAACAACTATGTGCCCAAGAAACGAAGAACTTTTGTCGTCACGTGAAAATTTGTTATGTGTACATTTCTTTGAATTTGAAAATTTCTCTGCCTCGGACATGGACAAAGAAGGCCTTGATAACAATCAATGTGTTGTTGTAAGGCAGCCTAACTTAAGCAAGTTATACGACATCCAAATATCGATATATCGTGCTGAAAATACCACTTAATTGCCGACCGCTAGCGTATCGTATATGACGATATAGCGATATTTTTATAAAATGACAGCAACACTAAAAGAAAGTTCCCAGGGTAACGAAAATTCGTGTTTTATGACAATTGGCGTGGATTTGTTTTCGGTGCATGCATACAAATAGAAGGTTTTTAGTTGCAGCGTTTTGGAAAGGTGCTTCGTACACAAACTGTGGTAGTGGTTTTGTTAATTAGTTTCGCGGTGGCAATTTATTTTATTAAGTGAGCTGATCATAGGGCAGAGAAATAAAGTAAGGGTAATGACTGGCAGAGCAGCATGTAACAAGTAAAGCATTCCCTTTACAGGCCTGCACAGGCCCTGAGAGTTCCAGGAGCCTGAGACTCCCAGATTTCAAGACAATCGGCACATGAAGGTGGTAAGGCTGTAAGCCCTACGCACCGGCCGCCTTTACCCCCCAGGAAATATTCCTGGTACTCATTTCTGTTAGAGGTTGAGTCGACCTCAGGGCCATAGTGCGGTCGGAAGGATCATGTAAATGAAAAATTCCAGTGGGAGTAGCACTTATTAGCATCTAAGTTTTGTATAATAATAGAAATAATAGTAACAATATTAATAAAATAAGGCGTAAAGCTATACGGCAATACAAAACCGGAGCTGGATCGGCTCAGATCAATTTTACAGCTCTATGTGAATAATGGACTTCAAATTTTATGCAACAAAAAACAGCGTAATATAAACTGGCATAAAAATGATTTATTTCGCATGAAATATTATGTTTTTCATTAGGTTACACATTAATTACCTTGATTTATCTGCTCCATTATCAGTTTATTTAATAAATAAATTATCACCATAAAAATAATTAACAAACAGTACCACAGTTTCTATGCCTTTCCGAACTGCTGCTAATAACAACGATCTATATTTTTGTATCGTCGACATATCAGCGACAACAATGCTTTCTTTTTCCCCTCACGTAGATTTAGCATTTTGTGGAAATGGAATAATTTTAATTTTGCCATCTGTCGCTTAATTTGACCTAATGTGCAGCGCCGCAGACGGACATCGAACCAAGTCACCCTGGACCCGATTGCACACTACAGCCGTTACATTTTTCCCCAGCAGCCTGGTGCACAACTGTTATACCTTTAAACTGACCGCGGGACGCAACTCGTACATTCCTTTACTCGGGGGGTTAACAGCTCGGGACGCAACTCTTACATTTTTTTTTACCGCGGGACGCAACTCATATTTCCCCGCCAGAATTTTTTGTTGTGGGTGGGAGGGGGGCTGACCCTGGGGCTAATATAATTGATGCTTGATTTTAAAAATTATGTTATAAAAATTATGCTGTAAGTGCAACATAATGCTGTCTGCAACTGCATTTTTATACACACGAATATAATTACACGTTCCATGACTCAATCACAGTGTCCTGTCTTCTTGTTTTTTAATCTGATTAACTTAGTTTTCAAAATTCTAAAGTACTAATCATCAGCCGACTTCAGTGGTTGATTTCAGCTGAGAGGGAAACCACGTAAAATTTTTGATATCATAATATCTACAAAATCTACATTTTTTAAATTTCGGTTTTGGTGGTTTTGGGGGGCTGCAGCCCGGCACCCCCCTTTGGGTGCACCTCTTGTAGGTACTTACTCCCTCTACCTCCAATGTACAAAATGCCTTCGATAATAAGGTAGCATATAGCTCCGAATTTTTGGTATTTCTTATAAAGCTTTATGCCCAAAAAGCTTCGTGGCATTGCATCCCGGCAGATCTTATATTAAAGAATAAAAAGTCCCAAATATTTATGTGAGGAAATCGCACAATAATATATTCGCAGGTTTATTGTGTTTAGTTGAAATCTTACCACCCATTCTTTAGCGGCAGCACAAATTAGAATATCTGCAAACTGTAAGTTTAACGCTACAATAAAAGTAAAAATATCCCTTCACGGGGTTAGAGGCCCTTAGGGCTCCAGGAGTTTGAGGCTCCAAGGATCTGTAGACAATCGGCACATGAAGGTGTTAAGGTTATCAGCCCTGCGCCCCGGCCGCCTCTAACTCCAGGAGACATCCCTCATATTCATTTCTATAAGAGGCTGATTTGACCCCAGCGCCATAGTTCGGTCGGAAGGTTTATGTCAATGAAAAAATCTCAATGACCCCACCGGGAATCGAACCCGCGCAGTGCCTCAACCAACTGCACCACTGCGTACCCCTTAACGCTAGAATGTGATTCTGTAATGAAAAGGTAAATATTGTGCATTAATGGTCAAATGAATTTGACAAAGCACAGGTCACATTTTCATTACTTGGTGATGTACTGCCACGGAGCGCTTACCCTGTTACGTGCGTTTGAAGTAACTCGAATTTTATGTGTGCAGTGGTCTTTGTCACACAGTTCTGGCCACAGTGTTGTGCCTCTAATTTCTGGGAAATACAAACACGTAGCACACTTGTATTACTGGCTATAGAGATGCCGCTGCCCCTAACTTCCGAAGCGCACTGACTGGCAGAAATTTTTAAGTGGTCTCTCATGACAAATGCGATATGAATGTTGCTGTGTTTACCATATGACATTCATCTAAATTACATCCAAAAAGTCGAGGTTTGATCCATAGAAAAGAGTAGCTAGGGTAGCACAGTCAGTACAGTATTTAGGCTCCGGGCTAGACTTCTTGCGGCTTGATTCCTGACAGACGAAAGACGTCTTTATTACTTCAAAGCATCTTGACAGACTTTGAGGCATGTACAGTATAGTATTCAATGGTTACGGGGGGCCTTTCTCTGGGTTAAAATGGCTGTGTTGTTGAGCTGACTACTCACCTTCCTGTAGCTTAGAGGTTAAGTATGGGTGGAGCTATAACTTCAGTTCCACATATGGAATTATGGCCAGCATACAGACAACTGCACGTTTTACCTTTGCTTTACTTCACATAATATAACCGCAGCGGCTTGTTACAGTCGTTTGCATTCCTGTTTCTTACTAAGCAAATGCCAAATTCTATCCTCAACCACAATTCAAATATTGTGAACACTTTCGATCTTTTCCGCAGTTCCTCCGGGAAAAGGCTGTTTTAGCCCCTGACTATTTTTAGACCACGAACCTTGTCGTAAAAGGGTAAAGAAGTCCCATTACAGGCCTATGCAGGCCCAGAGGGTTCCAGGAGGTCGAGGCTCCCAGATTTCAAGACATTCGGAACTTTAAGGTGGTAGGTTGTCAGCCATACGCACCGGCTGCGTTTACCCCCCAGGAAATATTCCTGGTACTCATTTCTGGTAGAGGCTGAGTCGACCCCAGGAACATAGTGCGACCGACAGGATTATGTCAATGAAAAATTCCAATGGCACCATCGGGAATAGAACCCGCGACCTGCCGGTTTGTAGCGTAGTGCCTCAACCAACTACGCTACCGCGGCGCCCGAACGTTGTCGTACACTCCCTTTACAATCCATTCTTCACTTACGCCATTCTTCGACAACATCTGAACTGTTAACTTCATGGTGTAGTTCAGTGAGTCATACGGGAAAAAGTTTGATTTGATCCACCCCGCTCTACGTATAGACTCAAAGACACAACACCATGCTTTCCGTCATACACAACCTGCATTTAATAATTATTTATACACTACATGTTTCAATCATTCGAGCATCATCAGGTGTACAGTACAGAAACCTGAAATCCAAGGTATATTTTGTGTTTTATACATATGACATTATTTGTCAGATCTCTATTGTTTTACACACTTTTACTTTGGATTTTAAGTTTAGTGTATAAGTAATTGTTAAATGCAGGTTGTGTAGGAAGGAAAGCACGGTGGTGTTTGCTTGAGCATACATGATGCAACCCACAGAAAGTATACTGGTAGCCACCACTGTGCTTTGGAAGGCGGAAGGATGTGAGGAGATGTTAGGACATGAGCAATGCTCACTACGGAAATGTAGCCGGGAGAACTGAAGTAAAGAGACCACTTGGGAAACCTAGGCGTAAATGGGAATGTAATATCAAAAATTGTCTTCAAATAAATGGCACATGGTTATGTGGAATGGATTAATCTGGATCAGGATTGCATGATGTAAACACAGTGATGAACCTTGGTGTTCAGTAAAAGTCTAAGGATATCTTGCCCACGTGACTATTAGCTTACACACAAAACTGCCCCATGTCCAAAGATTTAATGTTTTGTAGCCCTGCTCAAGTGTATATGCGTACATGGGCTGTTTTACGCAAAAACATTAATATGTCAGGTTTTGTTACCGGAGTTTGTGCAAAAACGAACTTTGTCTTCAGCCTGAAATAATTCGTAGTAGCGGAGATACCCAGGTTTTCATTAAATTGTACCAAAATAATGAAATTGCTTATTTAGTGTGACTATCATACGAATGTTTATTCACATTAACCAAACCAGCACGTGTAAGGAGGTGACATCGCAAGTATGGCGAGGGTGGTTGTCGCTCTCCGAATTAAACTATTTCCATTCAGCTAAATAGACGTCGTCCTCGTCGTCTTCGTCGTCGTCGTCATCGTCGTCGTCGTCGCTTCGTAGACCATACCTCTTCTACCTACTCACAGTAGGTGTCGGGATTGTTTATTTGCACCTGATCACACTCAGACACACACACACCACAGTCGGTAGGACTTGTTTATTTGCACCTGATCACACTCAGACACACACCACAGTCGGTAGGACTCCTCTGGACGAGGGATCGCCCCGTCGCAGAGACCTTTCTACCTCACAACACACAACCGACAAACATGCGTGCCCTCAACGGGATTCGAACCCACGATCCCAGCAAGTGCTCGGCCGCAAACCTATGCCTTAAACAGCGGGGCCACTGGGGTCGGCGAGCTAAATAGTAACAGACCTAAATCTCTTTACATACTTCGTACATCTGTCTAGACGTCTAGCACCCCAAGAAAACAGGGCAAACCAGGTACAAAAAATTGTTTGGTGTATGGTTCTCTTCTCCCTACAAATCCCCAGGTCTGAACTGTTAAAATTGAGCGTGAAAGCTGTGTTACAAATCATAATCTTACATATTATGGGCCTTCGAGTTGAAAACGTTACAGTACGTCTATCATTGTAGGCTGCGGGTTGAACGACCGAGGGCCTGTCCTCCGTATTTTCTGTGGGCGCTTAGACTAGTGAGTATTGCGCAGACCTTCGAAAATATGCTAGCACAAAACTCACATACCAAGTTCTGTGTCTGTTAACCCCGAAATAGCCTGTCTCTCACATAAAAGATTATCATGTTACGAAATATTCTACATAGCTTTGGAGTTATAAACAGGTCAATGAGGTTTCATACCCATGCAAGAGAAGGGGACATAGACTGGTGTTTTAATGACCGCTAAAAGTTATCCGTGCCGTGGTCTATCTACAAGCGTGACCAGAACCTAACTTCGATCCATAAACCATAAAGTATAACCACATGCTACGTCACGTCCACACCTTATCTGTGACCGACAACTAACAGGGTTTTGTAGCTGCACCGATCGTGCTGTTATAAGGCTGGCTTTTCACAAAGCAGAAAAAAAAAACCCTCCCTTCTCCTGGAATCTTAGGCAGATGAGGTTGGTATTTGGTTACCGACATTTCGTGACAACAAATCGGTTATATTGCAGGGGTCAAGCAGTCCTTCTTGATTGCTTTACCGATAAAGATGGTACCGATATGTGGGTAACCAAATACCAACATACACTGCATAATATCACAAAATAGTGAAGACGTCAACTACACCGCGAAAGGAGCCGGAAATATCGCGCACTAAGAAATGTTTTGCCTCTCTTATTTTGCTGCAGCCGTATCTTACATTTCTAAGTCTTCTTGTATCCTACCTGAAAGTAAGGTCTTGTGAAGGTTGTGGTAAAGAGATGTATTAGAATCTATGGTGACCTAGTTTCAGGTACTCTACTGGCATCTGTCCGCAGGGACTACAGCACAAATACCCAATCATGATATTTAGTGTCTGACCCAGATTCGAAGGGGTCAACCCCCGAATACAAAGCCTGAGCAAACCTCTTCTTTTGTGAATGGAAACACCAGGTTAACTTTAGAAAACGAATTCAAACTCATACTGTATGAAAACATTTGTCTCCTAATTTTACAGTTTAGAAGATAAATTACAGGTGAAATTCTCCCTACCCACGCCATGAATGCTTATGGGAGGAGGAGAGTTATAACCCCATTCATTCTTAACCTTGACACTAGATGCAGGTGGGTAGTTAGCTTCACGCCCCGGCCGCCTTACCTCTGGTAAAGAACCTTAGTACCCACCGAATAGGATGTTGGATATTCTGCAGAAGAGAAAAATCTCTAGCCATGACTAGGATTCGAATCCGGGATCGCCCAGCCAGTAGCCCAGTCGCTGGACTTACAACGCTATTCGTGCTCCCCAAGGATACATGTTTTCCTAACTTTATGGGATATGTAATACAAACTGAGAAGGCTTAATTTATGGTACTTTAGGTACTAGCATTTATGATATATATCTACGTTGAATGGAAGATGGAGGAAATCTTCCTGTACGTATATTATACCCATATGATGCTACCTACGAGTACATGAATGTTTTAACCAGATTAACCCTTTAAAGACGAAGCGTATCTGTTTTATATAAGGACTCAGTGCGTACCGCGCTGTAAACACTCTCCACTTCGGTTATAAAAACCAGTCTCTTAATGTTTTATAAGGCAAAAAGATACTGTTTGTTCTGAGATCCGTACAAAACACATAAACGCAATGTGGGCACCACGTAGCATTTTTTTAATGTTAAACCTGGTGGTACGTAAAGTTACCGCTAGGCTTTAAAAGGTTAATGCTAGGATATTCAGTAAGCATTTAAAGCACGGTGATATCTGTACGTTTCGTTTCGTAGTCCTTACGTTTTCTACCTACTTGTTCGTAGTAAGTGTAGAGGGTTTTTATTGTCACCTGATCACACTCAAACACACACCACAGTCGGTAGGACTCCTCTGGACGAGGGATCGGCCGTTCGCAGAGACCTCTACCTGACAACATAAACACTGTATAAGAGAAAACATGCATGCCCCCGGTGGGATTCGAACCCACGATCCCAGCAAGCGCTCGACCGCAGACCTACGCCTTAGACGGCGCGGCCACTGGGATCGGCGATATCTGTATGTACCGAGCGTTTTATTAACAAAATTCTTGCAATTTTTTTTTCACAAAATTTATTTTTGTATTTCTTATGTTTCTCACGATAAGCAGCAATTATTTTCCTACACACAATTAATCAACTTTTTCTATTAAGCGTTCATTATATTGTAGGTACTGAACTTATGTGTGTGTGTGTGTGTGTATTGTGTGTGTGTGTGTGTGTGTGTGTGTGTGTGTGTGTGTGTGCGCGCGCGTGTGTGGGTGTGCCATGGTTCAGGCGGTTAGTTTTCGATCTCTCACCGTGGGAGTCCGAGTTCGATCCCAACTCAGTCGTTGTGGGATTTATGGTGTACAAAAGGACACTAGGGCACCCTTTTTTCCGAGTACTTCGCTTTTCCTGTGTCAGTATAATTCCACCAATGCTCCATACTCATATTTCATTAATCTACCACCGACGCTGTACATACTGAAAACAAATCCACTTAACAAGCTAGCCGTAGTATCCTTGTGAAACGTGAAATCGAGATTTCCCTGCCCACGCCATGAAGGTGTATGAGGGGCGTGGAGGTATAACACCACTCTTTCCTCACCTTGGTACTAGATGGATGTGAGTGGTTAAGTTCACGTCCCAGGCGTCTTACCTCTGGAAAAGAACCCTGGTACCCTTTGAAAAGGAGACTGGATGGACCCCAGAGGCCGTCTTTACCTTTCGGACAATTCAAACTCCGGATCGTCCAGGCCTCAGAGCAAACATGTGTCCTGAGACCTTTAGCTTTGAGGTGCGTGCAGCCGTTCTGGTGTAACACATTCTTCAACAATGTTATTGTCACGACGATAAAACATCAGAGCCCTGTTGTCGTCGAATGCCCTTGGAACACACACCCGACGAACACTGTCACATGTGCGAGAATTTACTCTACATTGTCCTGGTCGACGTCATCCGGAAAATAACGTCTTTCGATGATTGCAGCAGAGTCTTTCTGAGACAGGATGAGTACCGCTCATGACATTTGTGAATGTAGTCCGTCCACGGACCGTACGGATACCAGCCACTACACATGACATAATTGCAGATGTGGTACGACAGCCGTGAAGAATCTCACGCGATATCGCACGAGAATTGGGAGAAGTCAAAGCGAGGTTACTCGAAGTACATTTTACGGTAAATTGAACCCATATCACTTATCGCAGAATGCGTATTCTTATTTTCCGGACCATATTCCAATACACTTATTTTACTTGTAATTACGGGATGCCCATTTTTTGACCATCTGTTATATTGCACCGTTTGACAGTGACGTTTATTTCGAAAATTAAGCGTCTCAGAATACACGTTATGTAATATTTCGGCTTATTATTTTTACCAAGGAGTTACATTATGGAGAAAATGTGTGCGGATTTCTTTTATTTCTGTAAAATCTTAGCAGTTGGTAGCATCGTTAAACAACAGACTTAACACGCTTGAAGCTTATGTACGAGCATTACTGAAATGGATTTAATATTCTGAAAGGGTTCTACATTACTTTCACATAACACTATAGACCGCGCTGATAAAAATTCTTTATACTTGTAAAAACATCTTTAAGAAGCAAACAAAACATAACCAAATTCATTTTAGAAATATAAAAATTCGAAATAACGTTACAGAATAGATATTTGTACTGTGTCTTTCTCCTAGTCATGATCTCATGTAGGCTGGTAATACAATAAGACTCTTCACTGAGGTTACAACTTCTGCTGTAATTAAAGTATTGTTTGTGTTTTTTATGCTGAAATGCGTCTCTGAAGGTATTTGATCAACATTTGTTATGCTACACTGTTTAATTTTGAAATCTGTTTTTGGTGCTTTTAAGATGTGCGTTTATGCTTGTGTCCATTTGTGTGGAAATATTACGGGCGGGGAAAACGTATCGGTAATTAGCTACGCCGTATTGAAATGAGGTAGCAACTCTCTTTGTTTCCCTGAAATCCAATCATGCAAAATAATTCCCTTACAGTATACTCTGGATCTGTCTTTTCATTTGCCTTTAGTTCTACAATTCAATATTGCTCCACACTCTCTTGAGAGGTAGTTTGATGCCTAAATTGCAAACAAATGAGCTGGAACGAGCCGGAACGCTGAGTTTGCAGTTTAAAAATCGTTCGTCAATTCATTTCGCCTAAAAATTTATAACTGTCCTACTGGGAAATGGCGTGCCAGCTGAAGTTATGTTTTATACGTAAGTTGGCATACGTATTCCACTAAGACTTTGAAAAATGAATTTAAAGTAATGACCTCTCAGTAAACACTCACAGTGTCCTTTGCAATGACCAATTAGCTAATTATATTTATCAAGATAATTCCTGTTCATTGTGAAAATGACAAGAAATAAACACACTGTGTAATTCCTGTTCATTGTGAAAATGACAAGAAATAAACACACTGTGTAATTCCCGTTCATTGTGAAAATGACAAGAAATAAACACACTGTGTAATTCCTGTTCATTGTGAAAATGACAAGAAATAAACACACTGTGTAATTCCTGTTCATTGTGAAAATGACAAGAAATAAACACACTGTGTAATTCCTGTTCATTGTGAAAAGACAAGAAATAAACACACTGTGTAAGCAAGATGCTTGATTTTTAAATGTTTTGTGTATCAGTGAGCTTCAAAGCCTTTTTAGGCCTATGAAGGCAGGTTCATGTGAGATCCACACTGTCTGTGTGGGCTGGGATTTTATTGATTGAACTTGTAAAATTTGTGACAAATATTAAACCCATTATAAATATTAATTGATTTGAGGATAATGCAACGTCGTTGATTTTAATTTCCTATCAAAATTAGTGACGGCATGACAGACGAAAGAACTGGTGATGGGGGAGCGATACCAATGTCGTTTCACGTAGCGTCTTAAAATTTATGTATTGCACTGCGTAATATATCCTGAAATTATGAGACGTCTACTTTGGCAGACTTTGTGTAACGTAAAATAACAACATGACTTTTGTTTAAAAATTGTGAAATTTTAGATTGCTAGAAATAACTAATGGCACATTGGAATTAGGTGGGCCCATATAAATTATGTTATGAAGACAAATCATGATCACGACTATTAATTACATATTCGCCATCAACGCTTTTGCTGCAACGCAGAGCATATTTCCGTGCCACTGGATACAGTATGCAACTGCGAACAGTGTGCAGACACAAACTGCATAAGGTTGTTCCTTTGCATTCCAGGTAAAGTTACAGCTATCCCATAACAAACGTGGACAGGCCTTTAGTGCTCCAGGAGGCTGAGGGTCACGAAAGTGGTAAGGTTGTCAGCCCTAAGCACCGGCCGTTTTACCCTCCAGGAGATACCCCTGGCATTCATTTCTATTAGAGGCAAACTCGAAGCCAGGGCCGGAAGGATTATGTCAATGAAAATCTCAATGACCCATCGGAAATCGAACCCGCGACCTTCCAGCTTGTAGCACAGTGCCTCAACCAACTGCCACACCGCGTACTCCCTTTGAACTCCATACAGGCAAAAGGGAGAATGGAATTGTGGGGGAACTCGCTTTTATATTGACAGTAGATGGCAGATAAGTGGTCAGCTTCGTGCCTAAGCCACTTTGCCTTCCCATACATGAGTGCAGATATTTCAAATTACACACTTGTTTAAAGCGATAAGACAAGAGAGACTAGGATATACACGCATAGGTTGAAAATCATGGCCCATTGGACTCCCTTTAACATTAATACTCATAAAACTGAAGACAGAGAGTGTGTGTGTCAGGTATGAAATATATGTTTCATATATACCTAAATGTTTTTCTCAAAATGCGTGGGGTTTTTCGTTTTGATATTTGGCGACTTACGTGCGCTTAAACTCGCAGTAAAGCTCGTTTTTCTTTATAGTGTTCTCCTGCTTCTTTGGTGCTTCATTTCGACGCCGAAAGGGTTAATACGCGCTCAGCGGAGATGCAATAGCACGAAAAAACGGAAGCTAACTTACAAATAACAATGTTCTTATTTTTGTTTTTCCAGTCTGTACCGACAAGTTCAATACAACTCTTCTTTTCCCAGCTCTTTATTATTAATACTGCTACATGTTTCGGCCGCACCGGGATTCCATCATCAGGCAAAATAAATTTCCAAGATAAAGTGTAAAGACGGAGACCTCCCCTTCTTACATTGCAATAAAATTACACGTTTACACTTTTTCCTGGAAATTGTATTTTGCCTGATGATGGAAACCCTGTGCGCCCGAAACTTGTAGCAGTATTAATAATAAAGAGCTGGGAATATAAAAGCTTTGTTGAATTTGTCGGTACGGACTGAAAATAGTTATGCACGCACACAACGGTATGGGAAACCAAAAGGTTCTTATTTTCGTTTTTGCTGTATTATTTCGATACAAGCACCATTTTTCGCTCGACTTGGACCCTACTTGTAACTCAGCTGTTCCCATATGCGCTCCAATATGCCATCAAAACTGCAACTGTACCTTCTATATTATTTTCTTCAGATGATATGGTGATGTTACTTCAGAGGTTAACACATCCTCTTCATGTAGCTGCCTTCAAAACATAAATGGATCGGACTGAGGTCGGTTGAATAAGGAGGCCACAAATAAGTGCCCTACTACCTATACACATCCACTGACTGAAAACTGTGCACTGAGGGGGTCGGAAAGCAGTGTTTTCGAAATGGGAGGGGATAAGATTATTTTGCTGTGAAATAATAACACCAAGTCCCTCGAGCTACGAAAAGGCGTATTGTTGTAGTACATTGAAATGCGTTACTGAAAAAAAGGATACATAAGTTCTGTGCTTGTGAATTCACAACACACATTAATCTTACGCTCCATGTACCAAGATACGGGGTCTTATTTGACGATGCCCTAAAATTCTGTGATAATCGCGTCGTTGCTGATGAGTGAAATATGACTAGGTAGCAGTGATGTAATAACAGTTATAGGGAAACTGAAATGCTAGGAGAGGAACCTGTCCCAGTGCCACTGTGTCCGCCACAGAACGCACATACCTGGTTCTGGTATTGAATGCGGGCCTACGCGATGACAAACCTGCCACCAATCACCTGTGCCTTTGCACGGACTACTGGTTCGCAAACTGCAGCAATCATGATTTCAGGCTTCCGCCGCGATGTTGATGAGATCAGGGCTCTTCTGGGATATTACGCAACGTCGTGCAGTAATTGTTTACCACACGACGCCGCGTAATATCCCAGAGGGGGGGGGGGGGCAGATCTGAAGAATGGGGGCCGCAAATGTGTCTTAGACTGGTCTCAAGCTAACATATTCGAGTACAGTCAAAATTGACGTCGTCTCATTAAGACGCTGCAGTAACAGGCACATTTGCTTGCGCGGAATTCTTATATAACTGTGTCACACTGAACGAGTGGAGGTGAGTGAACCTTAGAGTCCTGGGCTCTGTTAGGAGTATATACGAATATCTTTGCTGTTCACCCCTGTTTATGCTGTTATGTTCATCCCTGATTATCAAACCGTGCTGCTGTCACTGAGTAGTGATTTCATGCTGCGAAAGATAGACAAGGACAGAGTTTGCCCTCTGTACAAACTGAGGTAGCTGGTCCCCGAACTCCCTTATTATGCGCAAATTTTGCGGTTTCTTTGCTCTCTAAAGCTCGTCACTCACAAAGTGATTACCTGTCTGTTGTTCAGCTTGTGTTCTGATGTCACTTGCACCTTCGAGTGCCACTAGGCAGAGCATGTCATCATTTCCAGCTATCACTCCGTTGAAATATAATGCACACCTGACTTTAAAAAATTCGTGTCTGGGTGTTCGTCTGCAGTCGACATCATATTCCATACTTATGGCCATGTATTGATGGCGATCACAACAAACAGATTAATTAAAACACTTAGAAATTAATGAGATAGGCCAAGCATATAGCGTTCTAAATAAAGAAGCGTTAAACCACTTTTGTGGAGGGTTACACATTCTGTTACTAACCTTGTGTAATATTTCTTGGCATGAGGGTTTATGGGGATTCTGGTCTTAGGCGGTGTGACGCTGTAGGATTGGATGAGTGATTTCCGACATTTTGAAAGATAGTATTGCCTTCGTTTTCAAAGGGCAAGCAGTTCGAGGAGGATGAAAATTCTGCACTGGGACCCCAAAGAGGAAGGATCGCTCCTTGACTGCTATAAAAATATTTAATATATCAGTCTGTACGCCTTATACCAGAAAATGTAAGGAATAAAAATTTTACTGTTTTTACATAATTAAGAATATGGGTTTTTATATTGAGTATGAAAAAACTGCTGGTCATTAAAAGGACGAAGAATGCGTGTCAAGTAGTCTCTGCATATGACGTATTCTTTGCAAGATAGTGGATGTCAGATTTAATATTAGCTGAATGATGTCGGTTTGTTGTGAGCTATGGAGTCTGCACTTGCTGATAGCCCCGACCTCTAGACAGTCCATCCAGCTGTGTTCCCCGTGAGGCAGGTCACTCACCGTCTACTAGTGCTGACTTCTTAGAATGGTGACCTTCCTTTCAGCCCAATCAGGTTTTAACAACTTTTCTGTACCTAAGAGTGTAGACAGTTAAGCAATTCTTATTCTTATGTTTTAACTAATTATAATTTTATGGAACAGTTCATTATTTCAAAACCTTATCTCTCCCAAGAAATTTCCCGCATTTTATGTACTCAATCAGATGTATCCAGTCTATATCAACGTAGCATTTCAAGTTAAATCACGCTACAATTTTACTTCATATCTACGCTCATGTCTCCCAAGATGTCTCTTCCTTTCAAGTTTTGTAACAAAAATTCTGTACGCACTTTTTCTCCCCCTTCATATTACCACATGTTCTCCTATCATCTCTTCTCCTCGATCTGAACCGCTAATCATATTGTACACAGGGTACACCGTATGAAGTTCATCACTGTACTCGTTCCTCCATACTCCTGTCACTTACCTGGTTTTATTCCAAATATAATCCTCAGCAGTCTGTTTTCAGACGGCTAAATCTATGTCCTTCCGGTAGGGCGAGGAAGTTTCGCGTGAAGAAAAGAAACATGCAATTCTCTCCGTGTATTTCGATCTTTGCGTTTGTAGTATAATTCGAAAGAACAAAATTCTGAATGATAATAAATATTCCTGGAAGAAATTCTTAATTTATTTGTGAATTTAATTGATTTCATAAAGTTGTTTCCAGATACGTGTATGACCTCGGATATATGTCTCTATTTTACGATTCTGCTCTGCATTCTGGCAATGAATCCTGAGAGTGCGTAGTCCTCCGCCTGTTTACTGTCTTAGTTTCGCCCTGGCAGATAATGGAGTTTATACATTTGCACTTCTGGTATCAGTTTCAGCTTGTCATGTTGTCATTTGTGATGTCTCTGTTTATATTATATTTTTATTGCTGGTGTCATATTTTACCCGGACACACACTGAACGGGATGGGAAAGAACTGAGTAAAGTGGGACAGAAGGTGATGAAGTAGAAGTTAGAAGAGTGGGACACAGTGGCCTTTGAATTTTAATACTTAAAACTAATTTAAATGTATTACCACATTACATCAAGTCATATTTGTGCGACGTTCTTAGTTAACCTCTCTATTATATGAATTTCAACCGTACATTTTATAAGTTTCATCATTCATAATAATAGATCTGCAGCTTCAAAGTCAGTATTGTCTACACTACGTCAGATGTGTGAGATATTAATGTAGTATTTGATGTTGTAACCGCCTCGAGTACGAATGATACTGCCTTCTTAGATGTGGCCCAGCCCAACCTGATAGAAAGTTTTCGGAAAGTAGGAAGAACCTGCCTCATGTCTTATCAATTTCTACTCTGAGGATGGAGGCAACACGTATCATCCAGTTGTCAGTAATTTTCTACTGAAAAATATGGTACGGCAAAATGCGTTGTTAATAGGATAATCTTGCATGTTTGTGTGTGTTTTGTTTTGTATGGCGCTGGAATAATTTGTGACGCGATTTCATATCCGAGGAATTGCATTTAAAAGGGTGGGTGAGGAGGAGGATGGACCTGTCACTCATTCGGGTTTAGAAAATTGGAATCCCACATTGTTTTATTTTAGTCTCTTTCTGTTTCGATGATGGGCCAGGCCACCGTTGTCTGTGAAACCGTTAACACCTGTTAGAGTCACATGAGAAGACGCAGCACCAATCCCACTGACAGCATGGCGTTTTCTGAGAAGTTTTGCTGGAAACGACACAGAATGCTAGCCGTAAGTCAGGAATGCATCTGCAAAATACTATAGTGACCTGTGCTTTACACGGTTTTAAATTTAGATTTAAACAGTAACTTGTCATTAACAACATGACTGTTCAAATGGTACTAATTTCACTCCGTTCCATGGCTTTTGAGGGACAACGAAATGATGAATCATGCCGTGTACTTGAAAATTTATGGAAAGAGAGCTGCATTTGCGAATATAGTGAGATATGGAACTGATAAAATAGAAAATGTATATTAAGGTGTGTTGCTGTGTAGCGTACGGTATTAACCTTTCAAAACCTACTGGTTACGTAATACACAAACAGATTTAACTTTAAAAATGTGTATATTCTGCCCACATTGTGTTTATGTGTTTTGTGTTTACACGTATCTCAGAACAAAGAGCGACTTTTGCCTTTTATAACATCAACTGATTGGTTTTTGTAACCGAGATGAAAGGTGTTTACTGCGCGGTACAAACTGGGTCTTTAAAGAAGAAAGTTTACACTTTATCTCTAAAGAGTTAAAGGTCGACACTCAAATATTGACGCATAGCCGCTTAATGCTGCCACATTCTGTTTATATTCACGTGTGTTTGCTAACAGATGTTACACAGAGAAGGAAGTCATAAGGTGTTTAAAAAAGTTTATACATAGTTCTCACGTGTTTTGCTCTTCTCTAGTGGATCTTTGTAGTAAAACTACACGACGGAAATAATTTGTGCAATTCTTCATTTTGCTATGCACATAAGTGTTTATTGGGATTATTCGTATATGTCTAGCTACACGAATTACTTCCTACCTAGAACAGTCCTACCATGAAGAGCGAGGCAGAAGACTTTTCTGTAGTTTTTGCTCACCGCCTTGAAAATCTGGAAATTTTGCATTTCTCTTACATACGCAACAAAAATTAATAAACTGTTCATCACTCATCCAACTTAATATGCCATACGATTTTTAACTAAGACTATAAAGCTTTAAACATTGTTAGATACAAAATTTTCACAATAGTTACCATGAATGTCATAAGCTTCTATTCGTGTGATTCTTCAACAGAATGCAAAATTTCAAAATGTATTTGAGACGGTTTATAAGTGGTTCAGCTGGGTAGAAAATGCCGCACAGATGAACGAGGTGTATCAACTTTCTGAATAATACCCAAACAGAACCAACGCAGCTGGTAGTGCCCAAAGTAATAGTACCCAAACAGAACTAACACGGCTGGTAGTGCCCAAAGTAATAATACCCAAACAGAACTAACACAGCTGGTAGTGCTCGAAGTAATAATACCCAAACAGAACTAACACAGCTGGTAGTGCCCGAAGTAATAATACCCAAACAGAACTAACACAGCTGGTAGTGCCCGAAGTAATAATACCCAAACAGAACTAACACAGCTGGTAGTGCCCGAAGTAATAATACCCAAACAGAACTAACACAGCTGGTAGTGCCCGAAGTAATAATACCCAAACAGAACTAACACAGCTGGTAGTGCCCGAAGTAATAATACCCAAACAGAACTAACACAGCTGGTAGTGCCCGAAGTAATAATACCCAAACAGAACTAACACAGCTGGTAGTGCCCGAAGTAATAATACCCAAACAGAACTAACACAGCTGGTAGTGCCCGAAGTAATAATACCCAAACAGAACTAACACAGCTGGTAGTGCCCGAAGTAATAATACCCAAACAGAACTAACACAGCTGGTAGTGCCCGAAGTAATAATACCCAAACAGAACTAACACAGCTGGTAGTGCCCGAAGTAATAATACCCAAACAGAACTAACACAGCTGGTAGTGCCCGAAGTAATAATACCCAAACAGAACTAACACAGCTGGTAGTGCCCGAAGTAATAATACCCAAACAGAACTAACACAGCTGGTAGTGCCCGAAGTAATAATACCCAAACAGAACTAACACAGCTGGTAGTGCCCGAAGTAATAATACCCAAACAGAACTAACACAGCTGGTAGTGCCCGAAGTAATAATACCCAAACAGAACTAACACAGCTGGTAGTGCCCGAAGTAATAATACCCAAACAGAACTAACACAGCTGGTAGTGCCCGAAGTAATAATACCAAAACAGAACTAACACAGCTGGTAGTGCCCGAAGTAATAATACCAAAACAGAACTAACACAGCTGGTAGTGCCCGAAGTAATAATACCAAAACAGAACTAACACAGCTGGTAGTGCCCGAAGTAATAATCATGATTACTCACTCTGCAGTCCTCATCTCCTTATATCTCCAAAACATCCAATAATCAGAACCCAAGAACTGAGCGTGACGTGAAAAGAGAATGGAAGCCGGTGAGGATTACTCACAAGTAACATCACATGAGAGTCGAAATTTGAATAAGTAACAAATAACAGATTTACTGTGTATTAAAATCCACGCATTTGTTGTTAGACATTCTACTATTTATATTATAAGTCTTCAAAACCTTTCGTTTTGGAGGTTGTATGATACAAACGGCAGAATGTGTGATATCAAATAAGTGTATGTAGCTGAAATTTAATGACAAGTGACAATAATTAGAGTACAATGCATAATATTAAAATCACAAACTTATTATAACATAAATACGAAAAGTAATAAAATATTTATAGCTTATATGCTGCTTATACGCACGTATACACACATACATACACATACGTATAAAAGAACAAAAGAACCTGCCCCGCTGAAAATATCATATCAAAACAGAAATAAAGGCTTGACATATTTCACATAATACATAAATAAAAATACTTGCATGTGTTGTGGGGAAACACTGAAGTAACAAGTTAGAAGGATACAATAACCTGCACACAACACCACATAGACACCATTGCCCAACCCTATTCACATTAAACCATAATTAAAACACCCGGACCGAGACCAAACTTAGAAAACAACTTGCAAAGTTAGACCATGCAGACAGGGCGACTTTCAGATCGCGGAAATATGTAAAGAAGGGGAAGGCGAAAGCACAGAAAACAGCGATGTACGTAACATAATGTTGCTGACTTGCGCGGAAACAACATATTTGCATTAAATTATATTTAAATTTTTCACTCGTCAACTATTAAGAGCAGGTTAAAAACTGAAATTTGTGACGCACCATATTTCGTTGCTTGGTATTCCAAATTTTACATGAAATTTTGGAGGCATTATGGAGAAGTGTTAAAACGAGGGTTTTCACATGGTAGGTGTGAATTTTGTTTCGCGAAATAATGCATGTATGGAAGCTGAACTGGCTTAAGCTGTAAGAGTGGATATGTTGACTCTTGTGCGGGTTTCCATGGGTATTTGTCACTTGGACATTGCAGTCGTTGCCGGGTACGGTAGAATTATGAAACTCGATAGCGGTGTAACTGTGAGACCAAGTTGTGCTCAAATGGCAACTGGCGTGTCAAAGCGGCAAGTAACCTTATATCATGCCTGACACTGAAGGATATCATGTAAACTGAGTTGCCCTTCAGACCGTCTACAGTAAGAAGACAGTATTCCTCCATACGTTAATAAGAATAACGGCTTTAATATTCGAGATTTTATAGCACAGTCGTCCCTAGGCTGGTATATACGAATTTCATTAACGTAGACTATAAACGCTCTCAATTTTGTGTGCCTACTCTGTATATGTGCTTCTTGGAATTGTAAACAGTATCGTAGCTGGGGAAGGGTGGAAGTTCTGTGATTGCCGCGGGCAGTAAAATGGGAGGCAAAATGAATATTTCAAATAAAAAAAATTGATTTTCTAAGAATTCACAGCTCAGGTTATATTTTAAATATGAAAGTGAACTGCATAAAATTAGTGAATAAACCGTCAAATTATTGTACATTGATTTGTAAGTGCTCAATACGCGCTTCCTTCTTAACATGGCATATGTCCCAACGATATTCAAATTCTGCCCATATCCTGTCCAGAACCTCCCCGTGCACCCGCATCATGGCTTGTGAAATCCGGATCATCAACCCTTTAACGTAAATGAGCAATGGAAACACATACACGATGTCCTTCACAAACACCCATATAATGTGAAAACCAGAAGTATTAAGTCCGGTGAACTTGGAGGCCATTCGTTAGAGTCACTACAGTCGATCCATTTACTAGGGTAATGGTTGACAAGGAAGCTGCGAACGTCCTGAAGGATATGTGGTGGCACGCCACCTTGATGAAACACAGTCAAGCCCCATATCATTGCAGAGTTGTGAAACGAGAAAGTCTTTCGCCTGGTTCATGTACACAACCCTTATCCTACACAAAAATCGTCTGCATACCTTTTTGAGGCTTATAGCTGCTAACAGAACTTTGTCACTTCCGCAGTCGTACGTCAGCAGCACTTTCCTAGGATTCTGTATGCCCTGTAAGTAAAGGAATTGAAATGATATGCAAAAAACTTAAACAATGAGAATCTCAAGGCAACGATCCCCAGTGCAGATTGCGATAGATAAAAACAAGGGGTGAATGTGGAATAGTTCAACTATTTGAGTAACATATAACAAATAATGCAAGAAATTTAATCCAGGATTGTCATGGCAAAAGCAGCATTCAACAACAAGAAGAATCTTTTCCCCAGCAAATGGGACTTAAATTTAAAGAAGAAACTAGTAAAGTGCTACACCTGGAGCATAGCTTTCTGTAGTGCTGAAACTTGGACACTTCGGGAAATAGATCAGAAATACCTGGTAATTGCTGAAACGTGGTGCTGGAGAAGGATGGGGAAGATCATTTGGACCAATCGTGTGAAAAACGAAGAAGTACACGTATTACATAGAGCCTACATACAATAAAAAGAAGGAAGGCTAACGGAATTCGTCATATTTTTGTAGGAATTGCCTTCTAGAACAGGTTACTGAAGGAAAGATAGAAGGAAGAATAGAAGTGACAGGAAGACGAGGAAGTAGACGTGAGCAACTACTGCGTTACCTTAAGGAAAAGAGAGAATACTGAAAATTTAAGGAATGAACACTGTCGCACTCTGTGGGGAACTCGCTTTGGAAGAAGCTATGGAAGCTGTGAATGAATGAATGAATGAATGAATGAATGAATGAATGAATGAATGAATGTGTAAGTATTGTGTTCGGTTCACTTTCCCACTCGTACGAAAGACCTCCTCAACAGAGAAAGCAGTTTTGTCCAAGGACTGTTTATCCGGTTCCACACGCCCTAACATGTTGCAACAAAAGCTGTACCTGTAAAGTTCATGGCATTAGCTTAATGCCTGCAGAAGCTGCAACCTGTGAGGTGTGAGAGAAAATTTCCTTCGCAGAATCTTCCGTACTGTTTCCTGTGGATGAAGCTCTTTACTTGCACCATGAGTGGACTTCCGTGAACTGCAAAGTAAACTTGCACGAAAGCTTTCGACAGTCCCTGCTGGCACACATGGTCTACCACCGCCTACCCCTTGTTGAGAACACAAACAGCCTCTCTCCACAAATGATTTTTTCCACAAAAGGCCGTCTTTCTTGCGGGTGTTACCTTGCCGAACTTTGTGTTTAATTTGTGCCGAACAAGATTCACCGACTTGGGTGCGTTAAACCATAACACACTTTGTGTTTTCTCTGGACCATTGTAACTCTCCATTTTGATTACTTGGCTACCATCACGCCGGCTGGTGGCCTACACGTAAAAAGTTTTAGGAAGAGACATTAGGCTGTAGGTGTTTCATACATTATAGTCATTATCTTAACTGTAATGAATACGGTGGAAAATTTTTTTCGTATTTGTATTGTAGTTTCTAATCACTGTGTAAACATGATTGTTGATTTTGATATTGTACATGGTGTTGGTGGGGGGCCGCGGTGGCGTAGTTGGTTGATGCACTACGCTACAAACCGGCAGATCGCGGGTTCGATTCCCGATGGTGCCATTGGATTTTTTTCAGTGGCATAATCCTGTCGGTCGCCCTGGGGTCGACTGAGCCTCTAACAGAAATGAGTACCAGGAATCTTACCTGGGGGTAAAGGCGGCCGGTGCATATGCCTGACAACCTGCCACATTCATGTGCCGATTTTGTAGAAATCTGGGAGCCTCGACCTCCTGGAACCCTCTGGGCCTGCGCAGGCCTGTAATGGGACTGCTTTACCTTTACCTTTTAAATTGTGTTGGTTCTTTTTGAACAAAACGTTGCGGAACCTCTGCCTGCTTTAGTCGTCAAGTCTACGCTGCTGGGCCTCTTATAACTTGCTAGTCTCAGATATATTTTATTGTTTACCATTGTAGATAAATATTTGAAGGAGTAGGGAGTCAACATAATATCATTTTGTTTTCTGTATGTGGCCAACTGTGAGAAACAGGAAACAGAAATTTGTATTATGCGGTGGTGATAGTTTACGAACAGCTTTAGTCGTGACGTAAATATGTATCCCAATATTTTCAACAGCACAAACTTTTCATTTCACTTTGACAGGAAAGCAAAACCCTGAATAATTATTACAGCTGTTAAATGATGGAATTTATTGTATACGTAGCGTTTGTTTAAGTTAAAATGCCATCATCTTCATTGTCCTAACATTAATACCCCTATATCAGCAGCCATTTTCATTTACTGGCGCATTGTAACCGACACACGCACCCACCACACGGTGGCCATAATGTCACCGTGTCTGTTTCAGGTAAAATACGTGGACAGAATACTAGAAGGGATAAAACAAACAATTTCATAGCTGAGAGAACTAGATTTTAGTTTGAAATGACAAACAAAATGATAACGATGAAAATCTGCATTCCATGCTTTCAGCAGTGTGGACTTTGTGATAATGCAGACTGTCTGAACTTGGATAGAAAATTCTCGCATCCTCTTTGCATATATCCAACACATAGTGGAATTAAGCGCGCAAAAACGTTGTCGAATGTGGAGGATGGTATTGTGGCTTACGCATAGACATGATGTGTGGGCCATGGGTCCAGCTGTCTCTCTCAGGGGACAGAGCGAGGGCTTTCACAAGCCAAACCGCGGATAATCAATCAGGGGTCCACAACAGCCACCTACACAGATATATTAGCTTCCGTTCACGTCACTACATGCTGTCGTGCACGGAATCGTCTTACTGAAGAATCATATCTGGAATGAGCAGATATAGTGTATAACTGTGAATTTACGAGTATATTAAAATAAGAAACGAGTACGTGAGCCTAAATTTGACGTGTAAGATCCTATTGGCAACACGTGTAAAGGGGTCAGATGCTGTGGATTCTGGTATGTGGCTACCAACATTTTTTAATAAACCAGCTGCCTTTGTTTTCGTGGTAAGTGATTCTCCCTTTTCTCTTCTGAAGACGAAAGTGGCTACAGCAGGCTCTTTTCTAGTCTCTTTCTAAAAGGCACAACAGAAAAAGCATTTTCACCAGAAGGTGGACAGCCATTCTTTGAAACGTTGTGTGATTTTTAACCTGAAAAGCTGGACAATGGCCAGTATGTCGCATATAAAACTGCAGTTTGTTGTAACCCACACAATTTGTCGAATTGAGATTCCCGCCTTACTAAACAGTTGTGTTACAAACACGCCTTCTCTCAAAATGTTGTGTCCACAAATAATTGATTGCCCTTATATTTTCGCAAAAACGTAATATGCTTAAGTGTTGGTCTGCTGAGGATCCGTCAGGTTTTTCTGTCTCCTGTAAAACAGTTCATCCGTGGGTTAAGACAAATTGCTGTTTCTTGGGCGACATCAGTAACGTCGCCATGGAATTCTTGAAAGGTAAGAAAATCAAGAGTGCTAACCAAACTGCAAGTCTTTCTAGGATTGACCGTATAGTTGCGCTGTGGCACTCGTTTGGCTTTTAGTTGGCGTTTATGTCCTAATTTCATAACTAAACTGTGTTTAATCTGTGAACAACAGCAGTATCAAACTCATTGTTGGATTTTAACTGACAGTGCACTGTACTCAGTCTACTGTAAGGAACCGCATGCATAGCCTCTACCTTACTGTTCCTCCAGCTTAAATCACCCCCCCCCCCTGCAAATTGTGTAGTCGTTCTCTTCACGTGAATGTTAGTAGTGATCACTATGTGATAAACTTGAAAAGTAGTAAATGCTTTGCTTTTGTTGACATAGGAGAGAAGGGCTGGAGGGAAACGCCATAGTTGACAAAAACAGGGAAACCCCCGGACTGTCATCTCTGCCATCCATGTGAGTTTTCACCGGGGCCCTAGTGTAGCAATTTTGTAAACCTTTAGTACTAGAATAAATTTAAATATTTTGAGGTTTCAAAGAATAAAATTAATGTTGCCACTTTTTTTGTCATGGGCGAATCTCGTCATTCCTACTGTGCGCATTGCCGTTTTTTGAATTGTAGGCTTGACAATGCAAAGTAGGGTGTCACAGTGAAGTGGTACTTGCATGCGAGAGACCATTCGCGGTTCAATGAGTATTGTACCTCTCACAGAGAAAGCAAAACAGTACGTCATATGTCAGACTTCGGACTTCTACAGGAATGTCTGAATGAATCGAAAGCACCATATTTCATGTTTTCAAGCGTCACGTGACAATTGGTGGCAAAACAAGTATGGCGGCCTTCAAACTTGATTACGCGAATATTATTTAATTTTGTGTTATATTTGTAGTATCCTTCTTTCTATTTGGGAGGTCCCGGGTAAAAGTTCAATCCCAAAGTCAGACTATTGTGATTAATCTTTAGCCATTTCCATTAGTCCTTCCGAGCAAATGTCATGATGGTAATTCGCATTACGCCACGATTGCTTCTGCCTATATTCCTTCTGATTCAATTTTAATTAACCGTTTTCCCATCTAATGCTCTGTATTATGAGATACGGATAGAGTCATTAAATAAACCACAAATAAATAAATAAATACATTTATGAATTTCATATTATTCAAACCGTGCATTTTCGTTATGGACTGACACGAACCAACTAATATACTATTGGAGATTGTATATTAACCTTTATACATAAGCTACGACTGTGTCGTAACGACAGATTGTTGTCGGGTATCACTGCTACCTGACATGCGTATCGGTAATAGTAAGAACGACTTCCTACAGGGGGCACAGAATAATGAAAGAATTTCAGGTGGTGTCAGGTGATACAATTGACATCTATACACTGCGCTTCAGAAACTTTTTTATTCGTATGAGGGAGAAATATGAATTTTAAACGGCAGTGCCATTAACACAACTCTGTGACGCAACAGTGCGAATATTTCTGTATAACAAAATACTTCATTCGATAGTTAAGTCACGAGAGGAATATTCAAATGTATTTCGAGAATATAAGATGAATATATCAGGTTCAGTGCTGTGCCTAATATTTCGGTTTGGTATTCAGGGCGTTGAATTCTCCGGGCCTGTACCAAAAGTACCAGTTTTTTTATTCTTCTCTCGTGGTTGTGCGAGAATATATGGAAATGCGAAATCAAATTGACCCTGTGTCCATCCCACACATGATGAGTGTATCAGTAGGAAGTACTGGGGAAGTAAAAATTGGCAGGAATGGAAGAAGTGCTCTAGAGATGTCTGTACTAATGGTGCTTATTCGTCGAGTTTTCTGGGATCAAACCCAGATAAACGCAGAGAGAAGTCATTCCTGCCGCCCTGCACTGTGACAAGGCATACAGGTTAATTCCTTAGAAAAATCACTTTGTAAAAATAGCTTAGCGTACAGAGTAGCAAGTGGACACGTGTTGTGTGAAATATTTGAATCTGTCTGGGACATTATTATATCTTTAAAGAATTGGAAAGGGACTGCCTGCACAGAATGTATCTTGCTTAGGGAAAGCCACAGGCGCGTGTGAACACAATAAATGAACTTCGGGTTTCATAAAACACAAGGAAATTCTTGACTAGCTAAGGAACTGTTGGCCTCTGAACAACTCTAATCCATTTACTTAATTGATGGTTAATTACACGTCGAACAGTTCTTCTCGAAGTACAAAATTTTCCTTCAGCAAGGTAGCTCACTTGGTATAGTGACGTAATAAAAGTAAATATGTCCGTGTTCATGGCACGAAGGCACATAAGTTAGTGAAGGTATGTATACGTTTCTTTTCGTAGTCTTTCCTCCTTCTACCTACTTGTTCACAGTAGGCGTTGAGGCTTTTTTTATTTTCTGTTGATCACACTCAAACTCACACCACAGTCGGTAGGACTCCTCTGGAAGAGGGATCGGCCCGTCGCAGAGATAAGTTATGTATACATGTCTCCATTTATCCTGATTCTCTGCATTAAGATATCGGTCAATGGGCCACAGTCAGTTGATCCCATGGGATAAGCAGTTGGTTCGCATTAAATAGGAGGCTGGATATGCTCAAAGATGATTTTGAATGTTATGGGTGGAGAAAAATCTCTCGCCCCTGCCCCGTTGCGCAGCCTGTAGCCTACTTAATACACAGACTACACTACCCCAGCTTTATATTGAACCAGCCTGTGAGAAATGCCGTTTTCAGTTTCTAGATCGGCCAGAGATTTTTTCTCTTCACCACCGCCTGAGGGTCTTCTCACAAGAGAGTCATTGTCCTATTCAAATGTACGCGAGTCTTTAATTGTTGGGTCTAAAGCTGACCGCTCACCTTTGTCTAGTGCCGAGGGTATGAATTATGGGAGCACTATCTCCATTACCCCCATATATCTTCATGTATTTCAGACAAACTTTATCTTCGACCAGCAACAGCATAAGACCGTTACATATATCTCAGTTCCGCTTATTATATGGAAGCTTGGCGTTATCTACACGAATATCGTGTAACTGGATTCAGAGTAACTGATAGATAATTGGATATCCAGTTTGACATGAAGAGATGCAGTGCTGTTTGCAGCCATATTGCTCTGTTGCCGGTACCAAACTGCTAACAGGCTTGCTGTTTGCTTGTAATGAGGCAATCTAGGTGGCCAGATCATATTCTGTTTACGTAATTGGTTACAGGCTGTATGTTATGAGATGGAATTCGGATATCTTGGCGTAGATGCTGACTGAAGAGATAAATATAAATGTGAATTTCCCTTTCTGCTTAATTAAACAGCTCGTAATGAATTGGTACGGCTGCTCGTATTTTTTACCTCGGCAGTAGGTGGAGGTGAATGGTTAGCTTCACGCCTCCGCCTCTTTACCCACAGGGAAAGGGGCCCCGGTACGGATTGGAAAGGAATCTGAACTGACCTCAGAGCGGATATGGACGAGGCAGAGAGTAGAAAAATTGTTTGTCTTTGCTTAAAATGAAACGACGACTGTTCAGCCGTCTGTCTTGTAGCTCAGTGGACAGGCCGACGAAGACTGCACTAATTATTGCCGTAGGTTGGAAGATAATTTTAAAAAGTTAATTTGTGGCCACTTGATTTTTAATACCGCATTATTCTGGGGGATATTACCAACGCTTGGAGGAAGCCGCTGCCCATGAGGGTAGCCTGAAGGTGTAGGCACTACACTTACCGTATTCAAATGCTGCAACCACCTAGCAGAGTACGCACAACACAGAAGTAAATGGTGCAAATACGTTGGTATTTCAGTGTAAATATCAAGTATAAGCAGTAAAATAAGCCACAGGAAACTAGGCTGTTATTTCTTGGTCTGGAATCATCTGACCCGAAACAGGAAATTGCGGCGAGCTTTTGTGCACACGGTAATGAAACTTCGGGTTCCATTAATTACGGGGAGTTCCTTGGCAGTGAGGGCAAATGTCGGCTTTTCAAGAAGGATATTGGCGACGTTAGATATATGAAACATTCAAAATTGAGTTATTTACCTTAGTTGGGGTTATCCTATATCCTTGCATTAAAGTTTGTTAGTGAAATTTCCTTTAAAAATTCAACGAAGAATTGGAAAATTTCCTTCCCCAGCTGCGGTGTAGACACGTATACCTTCTATTAAACAAGCGTTTTACAATATAACCCTTGAGGGATACTTTGGAATAAGGGGTTCATTGAGCGTCTGTGATATGTGTTTATTCCACTAAAGCTTTAGAATGCAATACCGACTAAACTTTAAGTACAGACGCTTGCCGACTTACTAAACCCTCGATTTGCGACCACTCATACTTATGATAAGTTGATCCATGTCAACAGAACATGGCGCGTCCTCAGGTTGCGGATGGAGGAACGGCCTCCAGATATGGTGGGCAGCTGCGAATAGGGCTATGTTGAATTAACAGTCGCAGACGTCCGACAAGGGGAAGTCCTCCAGCTTTGAGGTTGGGCGAAGTGCTAACATTTCCTTTCCGTATAAACTTAGCATGTTACGGAGCATTTCATGACGCCTCGCTTTTGTGAATGCGGTAATGAACCTTCGAATTCCATAAAATTTGGGGAATTTCTTGACAACCTGAGGACCAGTTAGCTTCTTAGGAAGGAATCTTCTCCATGGAGTTGGTTAGAGTTAATTAATTAGTCAGTTATTTCATACTTACGACAATGATACAATCTTCAAGCACCGCAATTGGTCGATGCAATGCACATGCTTATGATTAGATGCTATGTTCTGTATCTCTGTTTTTGTTATGTCAGACTATTGCGACGATATTTACAGTAGTGTGTTTGAGTGTCTGATCCATTTTTACATTTATTTAGTTTATTAATGGACAGTCAATGCGCATATATAAGTTATCTTCGTCCTACTCTTCTTCGGAGCGAAACCCTGTCGTAAGTCCTGGAGCGCCTGTATTCCCTACCCACCTGGTACTTACCGTAAGCTACTAGCGGTAAGCTGGAGTCCTGCGTAACGTACCCACATACAATCATAAACCATATTCTGTCACTAAATTGGTGTAATGCATTTTATTCAGTGTTTTATTGGTATTAAGTTTTGTGCTGTTGCTTAAAAGAGGGCTAAATCGAGACACTTGGGCTTTGAGATCTGCGTTTTTCTGGGATATTAAACAGCGTCGAGTGACAATACTTTACCGACGTTTCGGGACAACGTATCGACCCCATATTCAAGGGTCAATAAGTCCAAGAAACCCCTTGAAGATGTGACCGTTAGGTTGTCCCGAAACGTCAGTAAAGTATTACCACTCGACGCTGCGTATTATCCAAAAAGAGCGCATATTTCATCAACATCGCGGCGGAAGCCTGAAATCACGGATTGCTTGCACTTTGGCATTCTTCTTTTTGCGTCAATGTAAGGTCGAGTCCTCTGAATAACAACTTTGTACCGACGTTTAGCCCTGTGATCTAGTCTCAGTAAGTACTAGTAATTTTTATTCATTTTCTGGTACAATATTATACTTTAACGACTTACTGTTTTAGGATGTGACGCCGTGACGTTTGATGGACTGTTACCAACTGTAGGTCTACAGAGGTACCCGCTGCCTCCATCTTTAGTGTGGAATCGTTTCGCTAGCATGAAGTTGGTGGCAGTGTATTAATAAAATTTGATAACCTCAGATTTAACAGGCGCTGTACTGAGAAGTCCATTACTTGTAACATATTGAATAAAATCAACGCTAAAACTTCGTAAAAGGAAAATATGTGGCCTTGTATTATTGCCAAGGTAATGGATACGATGGAACGCCGTGTGCGTGTGTGTGTATGTGTGCGTGTGTGTGTATGTGTGCGCGCGCGTGTATGTGTGTATGTCTGTGTGAGTGCGTGTACGTGTGTGTGCGTGTGTGTGCGCGCGCGCGTATGTGTGTGTGCGTGAGTGCGCGCGCGCGCGTGTGTATGTGTGTGTGTGTGTGTGTGTGTATTATCCCATTTTAACTGTTCAACTAACTGACCAATTTTCGGGAAAATTGTGATGAATATTTTTCCATTATATAACTCTCCAGCCTCATATTGTCTGCGATTCTGTCATCGATAATGGTAGGTTATCATGGCGGAATCGCGAAATTGTGCGGCAGAGGCGACATTAGCACTATTTAGTCAGATTACGGATATTATACATCGCTGATTCTGAGTACTATATTACTTCGTTAATATAATATTTTGAGAATGTAAAATACACGTGAAACCGTAGTGACCGTGCGAGTTATTTGTCTGGCGGTCGATTTGCTGGCGGTCGATTTGCTGGCGGTAACTAAAGAATGTGAGACAGCGCTGTGAAACTGAGTGTATAGATAGGACGTTAATGTCACTAAATATTATTTACAAAATGCTCGACGACGATGAGTTTCTGTGAGTACGTAATATTCGACAAATTTTTCAGAGATAAAATCTGACTTTAAGTCATAAATTAGTCACAAAAAAATTTCCTTTCGGAGTCGTAATCTCTTCTACCTACTTGTTCACAGTACGTGTCGAGGTTTTTTACTTTTATTTGATCACACTCAGACACACACCACAGTCGGTGGGACTCCTCTGGACGAGAGATCGGCCCGTCGCAGAGACCTCTACCTGACAACACAAACACTCACAACAGACAAACATCCATGCGCCCGGTGGGATTCGAACCCACGATCGAAGCAAGCACTTGGCCGCAGACCTACGCCTTAAACCGCGCGCCCACTGGGATCGGCCACACACACACACACACACACACACACACACACACACACACACACACACACACACACACACACACACACACACACACACACACACAAAGATTGATATTAACAGATCTCTAGAATTATAAATGCATGAATGTCAGGTTTATGTGTTGTGATCATAACCGTTTCTTGGTGCATAAATTTAGGATTTGGTTTAATTACATGTAATGAAGTCAGCTGCTTCACAACAGAGTCTACGAATGCCGTCCATCTGTCAGTTACATAGCTAATTGCTGACTCAATGGAGCAGAATCCTTCTTGAGAAGCTGACAGCCACGCGGTTGGTCAGAAAATATCCCGTCCTTTTGCGGAGCATGATGTTTCATTACTGCGTTCACACCTCAAAACAACTGCTTCTTATTCTGTGTCAGATTAATCCAGTCCAAAACTGATATCTTGTTTCCTTAAGATCAAATTAAATGTTACCCTTCCATCTACTTACAGGTTTTCCTACTGGTGTTTTCCTTTTTGTTTTCTGAATACATACCTACGTACACTTCTCATATATCACGCCTGCTGCATGCCCAGATAATCCTATCCCTTTTGCTCTTAACAGTGCAGCAGTATTTGGTTGGCAAGTATTTCCATGGAGCAGGAACGCTCTTATGAAGCTGATAGTTGCTCCAGTAGTCAGCAAATTCGCGGTGTTCTAAGAAAACGGAAGGTTCGGTACGTGTTTGTGTAAGAACCAGATGAATACAGATCGCGTTATTTCATGTTATTTCTTCAAGACCCATTGCAAGTACTGATCTCCCCTCTACGCCCAAGTATTCCAAATGGTCTCTTTGTTTCGGAGTTTCCTACAAAACTTTGAATCTATCTCTCTTGTCTCTCATGTGTGCTACAAACCCCAAACATTTCATTATTTTTGATTTCATGATCCAAGTAAAATTTGACGATCACAAGTTACGACGCGCTTCATAATGGCATTATACAACAGTCATGTTTGGTAACGTGCAGGCCTACTAATTGTGAGATTTGTTATGCCGCTCTCCTGGCGCTCCTGTTCTGTTCTTCGTCTTAAGCAGAGAGTACCGCAAGTATAGAGAGGATCTTTAGGACGGACAGAGACAGTTGGCATACATTCAGGGACGTCATTTCTTGCTGTTCCTATTGTTACGAACATACCTGAAAATAACACGTTGTTGCATTGACTACTCATTCGTTCGTTCATGCACTCATGTTCGCAGGTACAGGTAAATAAACAGAGGATAATTTTATTAAAGTTTTAGATGTTAAATACAGGACAGTTTAGGACCTTTACCTTTTGAATAAATAAAATGTATATAAATCAACATTGGTATAATTTAAAAGTAAATATCTTTCAACAGAAAGAGTATGAAGCAAAGTTAATAAAGGCAAGTGACCTGTGCTGAATAATTACGTAATACAGAATTCACGACCTAATATCCCAGAACACTTGAATGTTAAATTTCACTGCCTTGAGAACCTCAAATATCAACTAGAGTAAAGACATCTCTTTAAGACCGAAATCTTGGTGTATCACACACTAATCTCATCTGTAGTCGGTCATGTGCATTCCCGCATACCGAAAAAACATTTTCGGGCTATATAAAATAATAGCGCTCACAAATGCACATAACTGTATTGAAGTTAGTTTATATACACAATGAACTCCTACATGGTTCGGCCAATCATGTGGCCGTCTCCAGGGTTTCAAAGTACAAAGGTTAGATACATTAAAAGTATAAAAATGAAATTATAAAATTATTGGCACCAATACTAAGGTGTGAATTATAATTATATGAACCAGTAGTTTAAATATGCGTAACTAGTACAAGTCATTACGATAAGAAGTGTTGGTATTTGGTTGGATGGTATAGGTAGAAGGTGTCAGTCAATAAATCACCATCCGAAAGGAAGTGTCTTCGTGTGGATTGTATTATAAACCACACCTTTGCATTGGTTCTGATAGTTTTATATTTCACGTTTGTACTTCTGATGTATCTAACATTTATATTTTGTAACCCTGCAGATGGCCACGTGGTTGGCCGAACCATGTAATGGTTAATTGTGTATATAAACAAATTTCAATATAAGTTCCATACTGTTCATTCGGCCAACTCACAGCTCTCAACCCAACAAAATGCACTGTATGGTTCCATTATATTTTATGCGAATACTACAATATCACGTTGCCTACTCCTACATGGCTCGATTCCTTATTGGATCATCATCAGAGAATTACACTGATAGATCCCCTTTGCCTGTTTGGCAAAGATAAGTTTTATATTGTTCACTCCACACGTTTTCAAGACACAACTCACAGCACCCAGCTCAAGAAAATGAGATGTATTGTTCTCAGGTACTTTATATTACGGTCACGTTGAAAAGTGCTACATGTTTCGATCCCTTATAGGATCATCATCAGTTCCCTGATGGTGATCCTATAACGGATCGAAACAAGTAGGAGTGTGCAACATGATATTGTAAAATAAAATACCTGAGAACAACGCAGTGCATTATTGGGGCAAAGTGTTGTGAGTGATTTTCAGTTTACTTACGTGCATTTGTTGGTACCATTGTCGTACACAGGCCTATTCTAATAATGCACAGATCATGGACCTATGAGGCTTATATTCAGGGGCACTTCAATTTGTTAATAATTGTTGTCTTCGATCTGTAAGCTAATTATCCTTTGGGTCCATCAGGAAATATGTAGTTTTGTCAGTTTTGACCTTATTACAGCTGTGAATATTCAGACGACCGTCCTTTGGGCTGCGATGTTCTGTGGTTTGGTACATAAATGTCATCGACTCGGAGGAAAGCGATGTCACTCTTTCTTTCGACCTGAGGATGGATGCAGCACCTTTCTTCAAAGTGTTGGTAGCTGCCCGTAACACTACACGGTGTCACATCCCGGAGGACTGTAACTTGAAAACCATCTAATACTGAAGAAAACCAACATTTTATGTGCTCGATCATAAGATAAAAAAGCAGATAAAGCGGTCCCATTACAGGACTGGACAAGCCCTTAGGTTTCCAAGAAGTTGAGGCTCGCAGATTTTTAGACAACCGGCACATGAAGGTGGTAAATTTGTCAGCCCTACGCACCGGCCACCTTTAACCCCCAGGAAATATTCCTGGTACTCATTTATGCTAGAGGCTGAGTCGACCCAAGGCCTATAGTGCGACCGAAAGGGTTACGTCAATGAAAAGTTCCAATTACACCATCGGGAATCGAACCCGCGACCTTCCGGTTTGTAGAGCAGTGCCTCAACCGACTGCGCCACCACGTGCCCCCTGCTCGACCAGTAAATGATAAGTGCAGGTAAATTTGTGTTCGTGTTGAGACATTTCAAGGATAGTGCTCCTTAGTTCATGCACACGGACTTTTCTCTAGAAGTGGTGCAATTGGGCAGCTTAAAAAAATAAGGTTTTTCTAGCGATTTTTCTGTGTTTTCATAGAATTCAACAGTATGACGAATTTTGTACAGGTGACTGGTTAGTGTCTGACTTCGATAATTCTCTCTTCAGAAGTCTCCACGAGAGTCTTCAGTGCCGCGAGTGAAAAGGGATTTACCCAAAAGGGCAGGTTAACAATTTCTCCGTCTACCATGAAGTCCCCATGCCCACTGATTAAAGACCTTACTCTCGTATCAGTAATATATAACCTGTGCTCCCGTTTCCAACGCCAGGGGGCTCGTACTCTAATGATTGCTAGCTTTTCACTTGACTCCAATCTTGGAACCTACTTTTCGTCCCTTTTTAACGAGTCAGTATTTACCAACTCCGGCTTCTGTAGATCACTCCTCATTTACTACTTCCCTTTTGCTGTATTTATTTTACTGCCTGCTTTTGCTGTACTGCCATTACGTTCCCCTCTTTTACTTAATTCTGGTTTTTCTTGTAGAATGACAGAACAGCTTGGCTGTTCTGACATTTGTTTGCGAGGTGTCCCCTTCTCTTTTGGGCCAGCGCATCTCCTACATTGACTGCGACTTCTTGCAGTATTTAAAAGTCTTCTAGACAAGTGCTAAGATATTGTTTCAAATTATGCCGAGATCGCTTCCTTGCATGTCCTTTCCAATCGCGCCGTATATTCTGTCTTAATGAAGGCGTCGTTGTGTAAATACAAACAACAAATCCTCGAGAACATGTTGCGGTGTCATGTGTTTATTTATATGCCACGTCAGGAATGACGTAAGGGAAAGGAAAGTAGTTTTCCATTATCTTTTCATCTTCGAGACTAGGTACAGTTAAGTGGTTAGCTTCACGCCCTGACCGCTTTTACTCCGATGTTCAGTGGTCTAGATACTGGGTGGGACCAATACTCTGTCAGGACATAATGTCAACGGGGATAAACTCTGCTTCTGTCGGGAATCGAAGCCTGAATCTCCTGTTGCCCAGCTCGTTTTCTGGTCAGTACACCGACTTACCTACCCACCTCACGATTTTTACGTGGTGTGTTGTATTCCGCCTGCCAATGAAGCTCCTTTTCTGGGAGTTTTCTCACGCGAGGCCAAGATGCAACTAGAAGTTGCCTATACCTTGCCGGTCAGCCACTCTGTTACGTATTGTGCTTCTGTCGTCAAGTGAATTGCCAAATAAACCCTACCGGACAACCAGATTACTTTTGCTTCGCCTCTACTATCATCAGTTCCCCTACTTTTACTGTTTCATTCTATCACTCTATTTTCTTATACGATTTTCTCTCTCATTCATTCAATCTTGTCTGTGTCTTGTATACCCTCTCTTCTGCAGACAACGTGATTCGCAACCCTCTTTTTTATTTCTTTGTTCTCTTCATTTTATTTCGTTCTCTTCTCCCCTCGTCCTCCTTATTCTTACACTATTTTCCTTCCTTTCCACTTTCATTCCAAAACCACTTGTCACGAAAAATCTCGTTTCTATTCTATCCCTTTGCACCTTTCTCCTCTCAGGCCCTCGCTGTTTTCTCCATGCTTTTCCAACACCTTTATTTGAAGCTAAGAGCAGGGTACACTCAGACATACCGACACCAAGATCCCTTCTTCTGGAGAATTATTACTCTTCCAGTCTCACGCATTTTTACTATAGTAGACAGAAAGAGGAGTGGGAAGTCAAAATATTTAAATAAGGAGCAGGGGAGATGTTGTGTGTAAAGCACAATTCAATTATCATCATTCTCGGCCTTTGCCTCATCTGCTGTAATTTCGTTCAAGAATGCAAAAATTTGGGCCGATTAACGTGAATGAAGTCCTGTAGAATGTAACGAGGACTTAACCATATTAGTGACACGACTTACTTAGTGGCAAGATATTCTAAGTTATTCACTAAATTAGGAACGTGCTTCTAAGTTTTTAGTTTTATGCAGATTTTTCGACAGTGGAATTACAGAGTTTTAACGCCTGATGCTATAAAGGGACCATCTATGGAGAAATGTTAAACTTTAAAAAATAAAGTTGATCAAAGTTAGACTTCAAAATTCTTTTCACTCCTCCCATACAATAGCTGTAAATTTTTCATAGCGACATAGTACTATTGTATTCTGAGAATTATACGCAACTAATATGATAGTGTGAACTCCGTGCGTGGAATGTCCAAGCAGAGAATTATCAGACGTTAAGCAGACAGTATGTAGTGTGTATTAATGAGTGGGCTACAAAGTGTCAAATGTCGCTGTGGAATACACACTTTATTCCTAGTGGATATGCGTACAGTGTCATATTACGAAATAAGATCTATCAAGAAACTGAATAGCTTTTTCTTATTTGTAGTGTTTGGACTTACGGTGATATAAGTGTGCGATATATTATGAATTAGATAATTGTGTAGCAAAATTGTCTTTACGAGGACTCTGTGGTCCGTCTTAAGATAGGTCCATGGCCTGTTTCAAAGCGAGTTGCACACATTGTGCGATCTAGTGCTTCCTCTCTCAGTTCCCAGTATCTTCTCTTTTCTTAAGGTCGTCCAGTAGCTGCTTGCGCCTTCCCGTCTTCCCATCATTTCTAGCTTTCCCTGTAACTTTCCTTTTATCACGTGTCTTCGAAGGCAGTTTCTACACAAGATTGCAAGGACTATCCGTACAAAATTTTCGTTTGTTTGTCATTTTAAGCACGCACGCACACACACACGCGCGAAGCATTTCCAGCAAAAACAAAATTACCACGCAACTATTTAATTCTTATTATTATTATTATTATTAAGACGCAATTTGGATGCATTATTCTTCATTTCTGTCTATTCAGGCCTAAAACGTTGCCCGTCTCTCTTGCATACCACTGGTATACGTGTTCCTTATCGTAATTTCAGAAACTCCTCTATGTTTACTGCTACTTGTAAAAACTCTCCGTCAGCGCGATGTGTTACAGCTGCTAACTATGTGTGCAAAGCCACCGATATCTTTAGGAAGCCCGTTACTTCTTTAAAACAGATTTTGCGCTGAACTGGAACTTTTTTAAATAAACTTATCTGTGTTTCTTCAGAGTATAGGGGTTTTGCGCCAATATTTTTATATATCTTTTCCTGTAATATTATATTGTATTCTTATGTTTGTTTGTTTGATGTTTGTTTGTATATTTGAGCTGTTTTTGTATTTGTGTTTTGTTTTTGTGTTGGCTTTGTAATAGGCATTTTTGCTGTTAATTTTGCACGTTAATATATACCGATTGATTGATTGATTATTATTCAGATTGATGTGAATTCCAAATTACATACAGAGTGACTGAGTAATCAATATTAAATTAAGTGCTCGCTCTTATTGCAGACACCGAATGGAGTGGAATATTTATATAATTTTCTTTAATATATGCTTCAAATTTATATTGAACACAGCACATCCTTCAAAGAACCTAAATCTGAGTGAAAATTTTATTTTGATTCTAATGTGGTGGGTGTCTGTTTTCTGGAGACAATCTGTGATTAATAAATACAGCAGCTGCAAGTACATTAACAGACATATACGTAGATTTTACTGTTATTTGTTACCTTTAAAAGCATAAGACACACGGAGATACGTACATATAAAATATGTGCCTAATTTTTCTGTAAAACTTTTCCGAGCAACATTTTTCGTAGTCCTTACCTCTTCTACCTACCCACAGCAGGTGTCGAGGATTTTGTTTTTCACTTGATCACGCTCAGACACACACCACAGTCGGTAGGACTTCTCTGGACGAGGGATGGACCGGTTGCAGAGACCTCTACTTGACAACAAAAACTCTGTACAAGAGACAAACATCCATGCCCCCGGTGGAATTCGAACCCACGATCCCAGCAAGCGCTCGGCCGCAGACAAACATCCATGCCCCCGGTGGAATTCGAACCCACGATCCCAGCAAGCGCTCGGCCGCAGGCAAACATCCATGCCCCCGGTGGGATTCGAACCCACGATCCCAGCAAGCGCTCGGCCGCAGACAAACATCCATGCCCCCGGTGGGATTCGAACCCACGATCCCAGCAAGCACTCGGCCGCAGACCTAGGCCTTAGACGGCGCGGCCACTGGGATCGGCGCAACATTTTTCCCTGCGGTAAAATTCAGCAAGTTCCTCTGCAGGTGCAAACTGAAACACTTGTAGGCCTTCATATTAAGTGGTCATCGAAATTATCTAAGGTTAATACAAATTTAAATAACGAGACACTTTCATCTTAAAGTTCACAAAAATGTGTTTGGTAGTTCTCGACTTTTGGGTACAGACGGAAAAAAGCTAGGCTGTGATTGTAACAGGCGCTACGCAGAAACGCAAAAGTGACTAAATTGATGCTTTCTCTATGTTTCAGTCAACAATAGAAACTAAAGGTAAAAGTTGCGTTTGCTGTTTTATTGATCACACTGTTGATGCTAGGAAGAACACACGGTCATATAATCACGATCGTTCTCTATATTAAAACTTTATACATTTAACGACTTTTGTAAATACACAACAAATTTTTGCGTTTTAATTTAATTAATGAAAATTTTCCAACGGTCAGTATATTTAAATATTGGCCCTTGACATTCAGCTGTTTGCCTATCGGTAATAAAATGGCGTACTGCCTCTGCCAGTGGCTTTGAACATTACGAATGGTTGCTGCAGACTGTATAAATTTCACAGCCAGCATACAGACATTTATTTATGGTGATATTAACCTTTTAAAGTATTAGAGATATGAAAATTATTTTATACTAGATGATTCCCTTCATACGAAAGGGCGTTGCTTTGATGGTTGAAAGGCGTCGCTCCCTTGTCCTTCCGAGAAGAGTTGTATCAAGTATGAACATGGTGCAGTAATGGAGTGGTCCTGTGAGATGATAAACACTTGTCTTAGTGCCACTCTGTGTACCAAAAATCTCTCAAGGTTTGTCCCCGGAAAGTACCACGAACCTTCGTGGTGATAGATCAGTAAGTAACAGTTCCTTTTTATTTAAATACTGTGATGCTACATATTGTCACTTGGTAAACTTCAGAATGACAGGACATAATTAAGTGCAATGTTCAGTTTGGTCAATATGAATATTCGGTCCAATGAGTATGAGTTAAGACACCTCCATCACTATGCAGATTTACAGCCGTCGTGCACCGTCTGCAGATCAGTAGCCATCTTCCTTTCGTAGTCACAAACACTCACATACTTATTTAATGTGTTCCATGTCCGTGCACTGTATTATGCAAAAACACTAATCATCAACAAATGCACAAAGAGAGTTTTATCATCAATCCTAATACACTCCTACATGTTTCGACCCTGCTGGGTCATCTTCAGGGAGAACTTTTCTTTACCGTTACACTGGGGTTGCACTTTATGGTTGAGTTAGAATGTGCTGTTGACTGTGTACTGTGTACTGGAGGCGTGAACTCTCTGCAGGCCGGGCCCGCAGAGAGTTCACGCCTCCAATACACAGTACACAGTCAACAGCACATTCTCACTGAACTATAAAGTTCAACCTTAGTGTAACGATAACAAAAAAGTTCTCCCTGAAGATGACCCAGCAGGGTCGAAACATGTAGGAGTGTGTCACGATTGATGATAAAACTCTCTTTGTGCATTTGTTGGTGATTAGTGTGTTTGTACTCATATACTTACTGCACGTCTTCTTTCTTTTATGCCACCTTTGTAATTTGCACCACAATCACCACATAAAGACAGGAGGCCTATAGTTAAACCTTTAAAGACGCAGCGTATCTGTTTTATATAAGAACTCAGTGCGTACCGCCCTGTAAACACTCTCCACTTCGGTTATAAAAACCAGTCTCTTAATGTTTTATAAGGCAAAAGTTGCTGTTTGTTCTGAGATCCGTACAAAACACATAAACGCAATGTGGGCACCACGTAGAATTTTTTAATGTTAAACCTGGTGGTATGTAAAGTGACCGCTAGGCTTTAAAAGGTTAAGCAGATTTAGGGCTCGTCTTCTGGTGATAAAGTAGTGCACCATGTGACCTATGATACAGGTTGATGCTTGGGCCGTGGCCAGAATGAAAAGATGAAAGCTTTAACCATATTTCCGGTATATGATCTTTATCTGTACGTAAGATAGTTGCTAATTTTTCCCTTGTCTATGCAAGAATCGCTTCAGTCTGTGTGCATGCCGTCATCCTGTGTAGCAGTGCATCAGTTTTATTGCAGTCACCGCACTCATCTGTAGTCTGAAGCATTATCACATGCCGTGAGTTCGCAGGTATGACGTCTTTCACCACTTCTTACCATGTCGACCGCACCTAAGAGGTATAGCACGACATCGAAGTATGGAGCTCCTCTAAATAATGTGAATACTTATCTGTATGTTGATTTTGTCTACAATCTTTCCCCAAATATTTTTGAGCTGATACATATTTAGAGAGTTAACAATACACTTGTTTGGTGAAAAGCAAATTTTAATGTAAGTTTTTTTTTTCAGTGTTTGAAACAAAATTTGGAATAGGTCAAAAATGCTATCCGTAAATTAATCTGTCCTTATCAAGTTTACAAAAATACATTCAGCGTCCCTGAAGCTGTTACACACGAAGGTAATAGGCGCATTTTATCAAATGTTTATTGGGAATGCCCTCTAGAGTTTTTTATGTGAAGTACTCAACAGCAGTTAGAAAGATTAATTGTAGCAGCTACCTGCAACACGAACAACAAATGAGCCGCGCCTCTTGTTTACATACTGCATCTTTATCGTACGCAGACAGAACTTTGTGTGGGATTTACAGTTATGTTTCGCACGCTTTTCACGTCACATAACTGAAGATGCATGATTTCACTGTGTTTGTTCAGTTTTTGCTCTTTGCGTTTTGGTGTTTATTGACTATATCCATTAGCCAGGATTATGAAGAGTTGAATTCGGTGCCGAATCCTGTGAAATTTGTTATGTGAAAATGGTAATTGTGCTAGTGCTCTGTCATGCATTTGTCCTTTTGTCAGACCTGGACGTTTTGGTGACTGCACATTTTGATGACCCAAAATATGACGACTTAAATTTTCCTTCCCAGGAACCTGTTGTGCCCGTCTTCAATGTAGCAATACATTAAGCTAAAGCTGGAAATTAATATAGATTACGATATAACAGTAGTGAAATTACGTGGCATATATTATGGCTGTTCCACATATCGTGTGGAATATGTTTTGTCTGCTGTTTTTCTTAAGAAAAGGAAGTATGTACATTTAAGAAATTACGTGGCCGTCCGTGTGTATCTGTGTTTGTGTTTCCTAATCTTTGAACTCCTGAAATAGTTTACCGGTTAAAGGCATTAACCATTTTGCAGACTACACTGAGTTTAGCACAGAAAGTCGCATCTAGTTTCTGTTTAGGGGGAAACTGTTCTCCATTTTCAGGGTAGTATTTTTTATTCCAAAAGTGCTAAGCGCCTGTCAGACAAAACTTCTCATTCTTTATGTTGGCATTACTAATTTTGGGTAATTAAAAAAATGCGACCGTTGATTTGACAAGATTTGTTTGAGTACTTGTACAAAGTTGTTTAAGAACTGCTGAATTATTTCAAGATTTGAAAGACTGGAAAACCAACACACGGTCACACACGTAGACAGCCTTGGGAACTCACAGGTTTGCGTGACTTCTGTCCTTAAGGAAGTTTGTAGTCTAAAACATTTTCCCTACTATTTGTATGATGTACTACACGTTAATATCGTTACATTGTATTATAACCTAAAATCACTGTACTAGCCCACCTATTTTACACTCCCACAGGAAGTAAACTTTTGACAACACCACATTCTCTGTTTATTCTCTCCATTTAAACTTTTGAATCTGCTGACCGATTTTCATAAAACAATGTGTGAAAATTATTCCATTAGAATACAACAAATTTTGTAACTGAAAATGTCACATAATCAGTAACAGCAACATGGCGTATGCTTGGATTGTGCCACTTGCTTTTAGGTCTTGAAATAGACGTATCGTTGTGGACATCCCAAAAGTACTTTGTGGAACTTAAAACCAAAACGTGGGGCTCATGCCAAAGTTTCTTGAGCCCGCTGTCTGATGGCGATAGATAGAAACCAACAGGAAGCAGGAATGTCAAATTAAGCCCCGCAGAGAGACAATAAATTTCTTATATAAGAAAGACTGTTTGTAATACAGTAATTAGAATCGTGGCAACGTTACAGAACTTTGAGTTGGTTTCCGACAGATTTATTGTGTAGAACATATGCATTTAAAGTAATAAATTCTTCACAAAGCAGAAAAACAGCACCGTTAATGCAATAGATGCACAGAAATATAAATCTGTGAAAGAGGACAGAAGGCTGTGATTTCTGTTACTAAATGTAGCATACCTCACGTAGGCTATGCTTTGTATGCTTCTCTACAGTGATTTTGTTTCTATCTCCTTTTCTACTTTTTCTTTTCTTACTTTGCTTGTTGGCCCACAATTTTTCTACGCTCTTTTAAGGCAACACCTTCCAGCATCTCTTTGTTTTCTTACCTTTACCTTTTGTCACAACCGTCCCCTTGTTCTAACCAACCCTCAATCCCGTCCCCCTCTCTACAACCATCTTCTCTTCCAGCCACCACCTGAAAGAGAAGGTAGAAAGAAAACAGATTAGCAAAATGCTGTGCTGTGAATTCCAAAATAGCTTTTCCCTTCAAATTTTATTATTTGACGCTCCAGTTAGCTTTTCTCTTTCTATTTTCTTTTTTTTTCTTCACACGTATATACAAAGCGGAATTTTCTCTAACCCATTCCACTCCCTCTTATGCTTTGCAAACGCGCACATATAAACAGGTAAGGGAGGTGGAGGTCTGACTCAGTTTAGTAAAGTAGGATTTTAAATGCTAAAACATTCTTTCTAGATTCTGGACATATGCCACACACACACACACACACACACACACACACACACACACACACACACACACACCGAGAACAGAAAAGAACATTCGCCTGGGCTTACATTTGTATGCAGTTAAAACACGTCACTGTGTGCGGCTCTGCACGTTGCACGTCGCTCAGTTTTCTGTACACTGCCCAGAGCAAATTCATCTGGACGAGGCAAACCCTAGGCTAATTCCACTGCGATGGATTCCCAGGTTTGGGAAGTGGTCATACATATCCTCGCCCAGTTAGAAGTCCTCAGCAATCACACATGTGATTTGAGGTTCTCTTGGCGGTATTCCTGACGATGCCAAGGCTTGTGGGGTTTCAAGCTGTGTCACTGCGCGTGTTGTTCCAGACGTTTCGAAGTAACGTACTGCCCTCATTTCAGCGTCAAAAAATCCAGTAAGAAATCTCTTATTTGACTGTTTCACCCTGAAGGCGAAGGCACTGCGACCCTTCGAGGTGTTGGGAAATATTCAGTCAAAGGTACAGTATTACATCCCAGAAGACTTGCAAATTCTACGAGAAACCCTTTAATGTTGTTGCGAATTATCACTTAATTTAGCTGTTGTTTTAATGCATTAGTTACTAATTACAGTCTTTCTATTTTCCTAATACGTGTATAGGCCACGTGATGACCACAAATGTTCTTTATAAGTACCGTGTCTTATTTTTAATCCGTCAGGCAGGAGATATTACCCAAAGGTTCAGATATATGAGACTAAAATGATCAAATATTGAAATTATGAATTTCTTGCATGAATATTTGGGTGCTTTTCTTGTTTGGTTGCTTCACAGTGAAATTCGATATTAAAAACAGGTCCTTTGTGCTCACTCTCTAATACTTCAGTCTTAGACTGTTTTTGCAATTCCAAACTCTATCACAAATAGCAGAATTCCACCACCACCACCGCCACCACAACCACCACCACATCACCACCACCACCGCCACCACAACCACCACCACATCACCACCACCACCGCCACCACAACCACCACCACATCACCACCACCACCGCCACCACAACCACCACC